>LVTN01001044.1:82399-98956 GCA_001649415.1 Musa itinerans
ATGAGATTCTTTTTCAAATCAGGAACATGTCTAACATTAGTGAGCGTCCTCACAATACCATCATGCATTTTAATTCGGATTGTTCCTCTACCAACAACATCACATGCGGCATTATTGCCGAAAGTATTTAAATCGTCGAAAGTTTATTGTTCTTTACCACTGCACTAATTCACCCCCCCTCTTAGTGCTGCTCCGGTCCTAACAAAGCCAACATCGGTGTCAGACACCACCAAAGGTACGACCCTATTCCCTGAAGCGGGCACATCAGGAAACTGTGGCCTTCCTTATAAAAGCCCTCACGTTAGGGAGGAAAAGAGACGAAGAGAAAAAGTAAGAAAAACCCCCTCAAACTATTAACTAACTTGATCATCGGAGGGGTCGGGCCGAGCTCTCCCGACTCGACCTGTGTGCAGGTACGAAGACAGGGTGTCTCCCTCCGTACGCCCAGGCGAGGAGCCCCCTCCCGAGAAACCAGAGAGCCCATCGCAATCGGATCGACACGGTCGACTACCTCAACAGTCTCAAGGGACGCTCTGGACGATCTCCACTCCTTCGGGCCCAAACCCAGCCTTGACCCGTACGGCGTAAAGGTGTTGACACCTACATATTGGCGCTAGAAGGAGGGCCCGAATGTCGAGGAATCGGTAGATCGACCCAGACGAGCCCACAGTTGAGGGGTCACACCTGATCGGGGCTCCAGGGGAGCGCCCCCCGCATGATGAGCCCTGAGCTGAGCACCCCGTCGCGACCTCAGAGCGCTATTGGCGGTTATTTAATGACCCAGGATTGTCACCACCCGAAGGCGCCCCAACCGACCCGTCGCCTGTATCGTCCGAGGCCTTTCAGGACCTCGCTCATCAAGTCCGTGCTGACCGGGATGGTGCAGACCATTATCCTGCTCATTTCTCATCCGGCGCAACCCCCTACGATCCAACCACTGCAGCAACAGGAGCCGCCCGCTCGGGCTCACACGGTACCTCCGGAGCTCCCCGCATCACCTCGGGTCCGATCGGTCCCATTCGAGGATCGAGCGATGGGAAACCCGACCGGCCGCCCACAGCCCGAGGTGTTATCTCTAGATTCGACGTACTCCCTTCAAGCCTAGCTGCGCTTAATTAGCCAGCGACTCGACAAAGTACAGAGGGAGGTTCATAAGTCCAAAGAAGAGCTTGGGGAGGACGCACACCGGGGATCTCTGTTCGTGCTCGAGATACAAGATCAGTCAATCCCCCCGAACTTCCGGCTCCTCTCTCTCAATGCATACGACGGCGCCACCGACCTAGCGGACCATGTAGCTGCCTTCCGAGCCCAAATGGCCCTATACGGAACCTCAAACGCTTTGATGTGTAGGGCGTTTCCTACGACTCTGAGGGGGCCAGCTCGTGCATGGTATAACGGCCTGAAGGCCGTGGCAATCACTTCCTTTAATCAACTCGCCATAGGCTTTTAGCTCAACTTCCTGGCTTATGCTTGGCTGAAGCCGTCCATCGCACTACTCCTTGGACTTAACCAGAGGGAGGACGAGCCTTTCTCTCATTTTGTAAATCGCTTTGCCATGGAGATCCGGGGGTTGCCGAATGCTCACCCTTCTCTATTAATGCAAGCGTTTATGATAGGCCTGCGACCTTCCAGATTCTTCTGGTCCCTCGTGGAGCGGCCCCCCACCACGGTACCGGAGATGCTCCAGTGGGCTAACCAGTACATTGTGGCGGAGGCCTGGATGGCTGGGAGGCGAGAGGAGCACAAAAGGGTCAAGTCTGAGCCACCCCGGGGGCAACAGCCTACTGCACCGAGACGCAAGTTGGACCGGCCTGACCTGCCGGCGTCGAGGTCCCCGCTCGCCCCTTGGGCACGTCTCGAATGGAGATATTTCTCCAAATCAGAGAGAAGGGGTTGCTCAAAACCCCCAGCCCGATGAAAAGCCCGCGGGAGCTCGCGTACCAGTCGAGGTATTACCGCTTCCATCGACAAAGCGGACATGACACCGAGGAGTGCCAAGAATTGAAGCGGCAGATCGAGGAGCTCATTTGCAGAGGACACCTCGGTCGATACCTCCGACAGGGTAAGGAGCTTTCTCCATGCCTAGAAGGCCCCATTGAATGACAGATCGACGTGATAACTAGCGGCCCAACATCCGGAGTGAACAGTATGTCTGGATGAAAGGCGTACGCCCGCGCCATCGCCGAAGCCCCTAGGCGCGGACCCGAGCCCGAGGTCACATTCCTGGCTGAGGAGGCCGAGCGATCCGAACACGACGATGCACTTGTGATAGCGGCCAGGATCGCCAACGCCCAAGTGAGGTGGATCATGATCGATACGGGGAGCTCGGCCGACGTGCTCTACATGGATGCTTTCCAGAAGCTTGGGCTTACTAGAGATGCCTTGGAGCCAATGTGCTCGGCACTCACCGAGTTCACCGGCGACTCGATCTCGATGCTGGGAGCGATCACCTTGCCCCTAACCCTGGGAGTCCCGCCAAGGTCGAAGACGGTGATAGCAACCTTCTTGGTGGTTAACCTCCCCACTGCATACAACATAATCCTTGGTCGCCTGACCCTCAACAAGATCAGGGCCGTTATCTCCACTTACCACAAAATAGTGAAGTTCCCGACCAACGTTGGGGTCGGGAAAGTCAGGGGAAGCCCCCATGAATCTAGGCAGTGTTACTTGATGGCGGTCTCATTGCATAAAAGGGCAAGGGCTGAACAACCCCTGGAGGATCCCCGGGAAACAAAGAGACTGACCCAACATCCCGAGCCGATGGAGTCTACTATCGACTTACCCTTGCTGGAAGGTCGGCCAGACCGGACAATCAAGATCGGGTTGGAACTCCACGAGCAAGAGCGGAAGCAACTTGTCGGCTTCCTACAGGAGAACGCTGACGTCTTCGCTTGGTCGCCAACTGACATGACGGGCGTCGACCCAAATGTTGCCCAACATCACCTGAACATTTCGTCCGATGCTCGCCCAGTGAAGCAGAAGCCCCGGCGATAGGCCCCTGACCAGCAACTAGCCGTCCGCGAGGAGGTGGAACGACTTTTGGTAGCGGGCTTCATAGAAGAAGTCAAGTACCCGCGGTGGCTGTCCAATGTAGTCCTCATAAAAAAAGCTAACGGGAGCTGGAGAATGTGCATTGACTACACCAATCTCAATCGTGCGTGCCCGAAAGACTGCTACCCCCTCCCGAGGATTGACCAGTTGGTCGATGCGACCGTCGGGCATGCTCGCCTCTCGTTTATGGACGCCTTCTCCGGCTACAACCAAATCAGGATGGCGCCCGAGGACCAAGATCACATGGCCTTCCTCACTGATCAGGGTGTAGACTTTTACAGGGTTATGCCGTTCAGACTAAAGAATGCTGGAGCTACATATCAGAGAACCGTAAACAAGATGTTCGCCCGGCAGATCGGGCAAAATATGGAGGTATACATTGATGACATGATCGTAAAAAGCCGTACAACAGTGGCCCACCTGACCGACTTGGCAGAGACATTTGCAATCCTCGGTCGCTCGACCCTCAACAAGATCAGGGTTGTTATCTCCACTTACCACCAAACAGTGAAGTTCCCGACCCACGCCGGGGTCGGGGAAGTATGGGGAAACCCCCATGAATCTAGGCGGTGCTACTTGATGGCAGTCTCATTGCACAAAAGGGCGAGGGCTGCGGCATCAGTTCGAGAAGATTCCTCGGATTCATCATACACGAAAGGGGAATTGACGCCAACTTAGAGAAGGTTTAGGCAATCATCAATATACAGTCCCCTCGGACAATCAAAGAATTGCAAAGGCTGAACCGAAGTCCACTAGTTGCTTACCCCTACTGGAAGGTCGGCCAGACTGGACGATCAAAATCGGGTCGGAACTCCACGAGCAAGAACGGAAGCAGCTTTTCGGCTTCCTACAGGAGAACGCCGACGTCTTCGCCTGATCGCTAGTTGACATGATGGGCGTCAACCTAAAGGTTGCCCAACATCACCTGAACATTTCACCCGATGCTCGCCCAGTGAAGCAGAGGCCCCGGCGACAGGCCCCTGACCAGCAACTAGCCGTCCGCGAGGAGGTGGAACGACTTTTGGTAGCGGGCTTCATAGAAGAAGTCAAGTACCCGCGGTGGCTGTCCAATGTAGTCCTCATAAAAAAAGCTAACGGGAGCTGGAGAATGTGCATTGACTACACCAATCTCAATCGTGCGTGCCCGAAAGACTGCTACCCCCTCCCGAGGATTGACCAGTTGGTCGATGCGACCGTCGGGCATGCTCGCCTCTCGTTTATGGACGCCTTCTCCGGCTACAACCAAATCAGGATGGCGCCCGAGGACCAAGATCACATGGCCTTCCTCACTGATCAGGGTGTATACTTTTACAGGGTTATGCCGTTCAGACTAAAGAATGCTGGAGCTACATATCAGAGAACCGTAAACAAGATGTTCGCCCGGCAGATCGGGCAAAATATGGAGGTATACATTGATGACATGATCGTAAAAAGCCGTACAACAGTGGCCCACCTGACCGACTTGGCAGAGACATTTGCCACGTTGCGAAGATATGGCATGCGACTCAACCCCATAAAGTGTGCTTTCGGCATCAGTTCGAGAAGATTCCTCGGATTCATCATACACGAAAGGGGAATTGACGCCAACTTAGAGAAGGTTTAGGCAATCATCAATATACAGTCCCCTCGGACAATCAAAGAATTGCAAAGGCTGAACGGGAGGCTCGTCGCCCTATCTCGGTTTCTTTCCCGATCGGGTGATCGATGCCTCCCCTTCTTCCGGGCCCTGAAAAACCCGAAGAATTTCGAATGGACGGTGGAATGCGAGGAAGCTCTCATATGTGTAAAACAACACCTAGCTAGTCCCCCCCGCCTTGCTTCAGTCTCCTCCGGGGAGAAGCTTAGTATCTACCTAGCCGCCTCCCGGCACGCGGTTAGCTTCGTCCTGACCAAAGAAGCCTCCGGGGAGCAGCTACCAGTCTACGACATCAGCCATATCCTAAGCAGGTCTGAGGAGCGATATCAGCTGATTGAAAGACTGGCACTAGCTCTCGTGTTAACATCCCAAAAGTTGCGCCCCTACTTCTAAGCCCATCCGATTGAGGTAATGTGCATGCCTGAAAGATTGCTACCCCCTTCCGAGGATCGACTAGTTGGTCGATGCGACCGCCGGGCATGCTCACCACTCGTTTATGGATGCCTTCTCCGGCTACAACTAGATATTACAGGTCGCCTCCTCAAGTGGTCGGTGGAGCTCGGCGAGTTCGACATACAATATATACCGAGGACCACCATCAAAGCCCTATCGGTAGCCGACTTCATCTCAGAACTGACTCAGCCCGAGGATGAGGATTCTGAGCAGGTTAGAGAAGGATGGGTCCTGCGCGTGGATGGATCGGCCAGCTCGAAGGGCGCGGGCGCGGGGCTAGTGTTGGAAGCCCCTGATGGACGTTCGTTCGAATGCTCCCTCTGCTTCAGCTTTCAAGCCATGAACAACGAGGCAGAATATGAGGCGCTCCTAGCAGGACTCAGGTTAGCCATTAAGATGCAGGTAGATGCCATACATGTCTTCACCGACTCGTAGTTTGTGACCGAGCACTTTAGTGGCGGATATCAGGCCCGGGACCTGACCATGTCAAAGTACCTAGCAGAGGTAAAAAGCCTGACTACCAGCTTCTCTCGCTTTGCGTTATCTAGGGTCCTGAGGAGTCGGAACGAGCGAGCCGATGCGCTGGCTAAACTGGCGTCGAAGTCGGATCCCGAAGCCCAGCCCGAGGTCGAGGAGCTCCGTTTTCGTGTGATCGCGATCGCGGCAGTCTCCCCGGCCGATGCGCAGACTACATGGGTACAGAAGATGCTACGCTTCAAGCGGGACGGGATTCTCCCTACCGACAAGGTTGCGGATCGGCGCCTGCGCCGTACGCATGCATGGTACTCCAAGATGAATGGACGGCTCTACAAGAGGTCTTTCTCGCACCCTCTCCTATGATGCCTTGACTCTGAGGAAGCTCGGTCGGTTTTGACCGAGGTCCACGAAGGGATCTGTGGAGAACACATCGGGGGGTGAACCTTGGCGTATAAGATCCTTCGCCAATGATACTATTGGCCCACCATGTGCCGAGATGCGAATCGCTCCGATAGGTTTTGTCTAAATTCGACGTTGCAGGTCGCATCCTCAAGTGGTTGGTGGAGCTCGGCGAGTTCGACATACAATATGTATAGGCAGCCTGCGGTTCCGCTTGTCCCCATTGACTGTGCATGGCCGTTCGCACAGTGGGGATTGGACCTCCTTGGACCTTTCCCGCCAGCCTCGGGACAGTGGAAATACATCATCATTGGAGTGGACTACTTCACCAAGTGGGTCGAAGCCGAGCCACTAGCAACAATCACAGAGCGTCAGGTGGAGAAATTCGTATGGAAAAATATAGTGACTCGGTTCGGCTTGCCTAGGATCATCATCACGGACAATGGGGTCCAGTTCGCTAGCACGCAATTCCAAGAATTTTGCGTGAACTACAGGATTCAGCTGAGGTTCAACGAGGCCCGGGACCCGACCATGTCAAAGTACTTGGCAGAGGTAAAAAGCCTGACCGCCAACTTCTCTCGCTTTTTGTTATCTAGGGTCCCGAGGAGTTAGAATGAGCGAGCAGATGTGCTGGCTAAACTGGCATCAAAGTCAGTTCCCGAAGCCCAACTCGAGATCGAGGAGCTCCCTTTCCGCGCGATCACGATCGCGGTTGTGTCCTCTGTTGAATCTCGTATTTTGATGATGAAACCACTTGATATATGTGTTTATGATTTAATCTACGTTTTGAGTGACGCAGGATACTTCGATCAGGATAAGACAATTAAAGCAGGAAAATCATGTTGGGCCGGAGGAACATGTCAGAAGATTGGACGTCGGGCCGGTGGATCGGTCAACGTATCGACAGAAGGTTTCGGGCAATTAAGCTGGGTGATCTAGTCCTACGCAAAGCCGAGGTTAGCGACCCGATCCGAGCGCGCGGCAAGCTCGCCCCCAACTGGGAAGGACCTTATCGGGTGGTCGACGTCGTTAGAGTCGGCACGTATCGGCTCGCAACAATGCAAGGCTACCCCCTGCCAAGGACGTGGAACGTGCAGAACCTCAAAAGGTTTTTCATATAATGAAGTCAAGTAAGACAATGGAAGAAGTCTAAATGAATAACATTTATTTAAAACAGAAACTCGGTTACAGGACCGGACACCCGACCAACCCCTTTAGGAAAAATATTACAAGAGGACCACCCTATTTCTCCGGGAATTCCACACTGTCATCAAAGGGAACCTCCTCGGGCATGTCGACGTCCAAGTCCTCAGGAAAGGAAGCGAAGGGATCCTCCGCGACCTCGAGGCCAGGGTGGTGCGCTCTGAACCGAGCTAGGGCGATCTGGTACCCATACTCATAGGTAACTTGCCCCGTCCGAGTCAGCCCGAGTTGGAAGCCCGAGGATTCCTTGTAGGTCTCGATCAGCTTCTTGTCCTTTTCCGACCTTTGACGAACCTCGTCAGCTAGGGCCTCGGAAGTCGCACACGCCTCGTCCAGCCTCTAGGTGAGTGCAGTCGTCTCACCCTTTGCCAAGCGGACCTCAGCCCGAGTCACCTTCAGGTGCACCTGGAGCTCTTTGTTTTGCTCCTCGGCCACCTTGAGCTCGGACTTGAGGCGCGTCGCTTTCGCCTCTAGGTCTGATGCACGCTGCTCGACCGCAGCCACTGCCTCGGGAGCCGCCCCCGCGTGGAACTCCTCGATCTGCCTGCGTAGCTCGGCGTTGCGGTCACTCAAGTCGCTGATGATTCGGCCAGCGTCCCGCACGCGGTCCATCAGCGCCATCGCGTAGTGCTGGCCCTACGAGGGAAGGAGTCAGAACAACCCCACCTAGGTACTAGTGAGGAGACGGTGGCGAGAAGCTTACCCAAAACAGCGACTTGGCAGACCTACCAAGTAGGACCCCGGAGGACAAGGTGTACAATTCCCGAGCCATGTCAGGATGGAGCCCTCCTCGGATGAACGAAGCCGCAGAATCCCCGTCAGCCCATACCCGGTCCCCGCGGGACAAGTTCCCCCAGCGAGCCACCAACGGGATGGAGGCCTGGCCCTCCGGGAGATCGCCCATTGCTCGAGCCTAATAGGGCTCGTCCTTCGCACCCACGAGAAGGCGGCAGAGCTCGCGAACGGAAGGCTCCCGAGGCGCCTTCCCCACCCCCTCCCTACTGGGGCCGGCCTCACCCCGCCTAAGGCTCCTCCCACCACGATCGGCTGGCTCAGTAGCGGCTCCTCCCGAAGGGGGCCGCCGCCGTATCAGATCCCTTCGCGATGCCAGTCTTCATTCTCTTTCGAGGCCGACCGGCCTCGACCTCCACCGGCGCTTCTTTTGAGCTGATCCTCGACTCAGCCGGTGGGTGCAAGGATGAAGCCGACGAAGTCCGCCCCCCTCGTATGGATCTAAGATTCACCATTTCTGCACAAAAACATGAACATTGGTCAGTACTCTGAATGATTCGTAAAGACCCTAAACTACCCACTACACAAGCATACCTCGAGGCGTCGGGCTAAGCCCCGCCTCGATCAGCCACTGCTCGGTCATGTTCCGGATGACTCGAGAGGCGGGAAGAATCTCCTTGAGCCTCTGGAGCTCCCTGAGCTCGTCGTCGTTCAGAACCGGAGTGGTGTTATCGATCATATGTGCCGCCCACCAGAGCCCGAAATGCTAGCCCTTTGCGTAGCAAATGTAAAAAAAGTGCCCCTTCCATCCTTTGTTGCTGGAAGGGGCCCCGCTAACCCGAAAGCCTGACCGAGCTGACAGATAATAACCCCCAGATCCCTTGGAAAGATAGAAACAAGACAGGAAAAGGGACCGAGTCGGAGTGATATTGGCGTAGTGACACTCCCCCAAGAATGCCACCAGATTGCACCAAGAGTTCGGCGCCATCTGTGATGGAGAAATGCGCCACCAGGAAATACAGGAGCTAATGACAGGGTGCAAAGGGAAGCGTAACCCCGCCTCGAGGGCATCCAGGGTTAGGGCGAAACCCTTAGGGATTGGGTCATATGCCCGTTGCCCCGGCTCGGGGGTGACAAGAGCATAGTCCTCCGGGATGCTGTAGCGCTCCCGGAGGTTGCTAAGCGACATCTCGCTCACGGTGGAATCGAGGTCGTGTGGCCACATCAGGGCTTTAAGGGCCCGAGCCGCCTTCTCGTCCGATGACAAGTAGGGGCTCAACTGCGACATTTTTTCCCTAACATTACCAGAAGAGGAAGGAGAAGAGGGTAAGGTCGAGGAGGAGGGGGAGGCCATCCTTACTGACCTTCGAGAGGTGAGGTAGGAGGGCCGACTCAAACGGAAGTGATGGGGTCCGAAAGGAGAGATTGAACAGATGACCAGTAAGAGGCGTGCGGGGAACCAGCTGCGCGCTATTTATAGAGAAGATCCCGCTAGTAGCGACCCTTCGCCTCCTGGGAGTGGACGACAGCCCATCGGTGCCCTTCCCGCAAAGCACGTTGCATCAGGCAGGCCGAACGTCACCCTGCCATAAATAAGGTTTGACTTGGCAGCCAAAGGGCGCGCGGAGCGAATACTGAAGCGTAGTTCTCTCGATCCCGAATCCTGAGAGCCGGCGACCCCTCACGAACGATTGTCCCTTGGGCTCCCGCATAGAGGAAGATTTGCTTGGCCACTCACATTCACAGATTGCCGCATAACAGATTGCTCCTCCAAGCAGCTGCTCGGCCACATGCTGCCCGAGTCCACCTCTGCGCAGCCTGATCGCCTGAGCCATGTTCCTCGGCCATAGTCTGCCCAAGTCCACCTCTGCGTGGCCTGCCCGCTTGAGCCGTGTTCCTTGGCCACAGTCTGCCCGAGTCCACCTCTGCGTGGCCTACCCTCCTGAGCCGTGTTCCTCGGCCACAGTCTGCCCGAGTCCACCTCTGTGCGACCTACCTGCCTGAGCCATGTTCCTCGACCGCAGACTGCACGATTCCCTCACCTCGGCACAACTTGTTCACTCGAGTCTCCTGCCTTGCTCAAATCGTACCCCACGGCCACATGCCGCACAGGACGACGGGCTAACAACCGACCATCGCGACCCTCCGGGAAGCCTTCCCGGTACTGACCAGAGGGCAAACTAGCAGGAACAACCACTAAAAGCAAAAGCCATGCCTCGGACCCCCCTAGTAGCAACCGACGCATGGCTTCCTTCGGGGGGGAGAATGATGAGGGTAATAATAATGATTGGACACGAACTGACGTCACCTGCTCCCAAGTGACGTCTCCTAGGTCACGCATACCGAGGAGCCACGGGGGTCGCCCACCTTGGTCTGACCTGACAAGCGCCTGGCCGAACCAGACCACAACGCCGACCGAGGCGCGTCGCCATCCTGCAGGAGCCAAGTCCTTCACGCAACGCCAACATCGGTGTCAGACGCCACCAAAGATACGACCCTGTTCCCTGCAAGTGGGCACATTAGGAAACTGTGGCCTTCCCTATAAAAGCCCTCGCGTTAGGGAGGAAAAGAGGAGGAGAGAAAAAGTAAGAAAAACCCCCTCAGACTATCAACTGACTTGATCGTCGGAGGGGTCGGGCCGAGCTCTCCCGACCCGACCTGTGCAGGTACGAAGACGAGGTGTCTCCCTCCGTACGCCCAGGCGAGGAGCCCCCTCCCGAAGAAACCAAAGAGCCCATCGCAATCGGACTGACACGGTCGGCTACCTAAGCAGTCTCAAGGGACGCTCTGGACGATCTCCACTCCTTCGGGCTTGAACCCAGCCGTGTCGGCCTTGACCCGTACGGCGTAAAGGTGTTGACACCAACAATGCAGATCTCCGGGAGGGAGGTGAGGAAGCCGCGGGAGGACGGGGAAGAGATCTCCGCCGAGTACACGGGAGTGACCATCAAGGTGTAGCCGACCCCGACGCCCACGATGCACCTCTCGGAGAAGAGCATGCCGTAGTTGAGGCCCAAGCCCATCAAGACCGCCCCTACGAAGAAGATGATGGAGGCAACGACCATGGTGTAGTGTCGGCCGATCCAGTCGGACAACCTCCCGGCGGTCAAGGATCCGACCAACGCACATATGTTCATGATCCCCGCAAGCACCTCCACCTGCTCATCCTTTATGTTGAGATCCTCCTTCATGAACAGCATGGCGCCGCTCATCACTCCGGTATCTGCACATTCATCGATCATCATTCAACACACGCGCATCCATGCACGCAACCAATTAAAAGGGAACGACATGGAGGAGGAGAGAACAGATCACCGTAGCCCATCAAGTTAGAGATGATCGAAGCGATGATAGCACAGGCAAAGGCATACATTTTCGCTCCTCTTGCCAACACACCGCTCTCTCCCTGCCCCTCCATCTCTCTCTCTCTCGATGCAATAGCTTCTGCAATCTCGGTCTCTCTCTCTCTCTCTCTCTCTCTCTCTCTCTGCAATAGCTTCTGCAATCTCGGTCTCTCTCTCTCTCGAAGTTTTAATCGTCGAAAGATTTCCGCTGCACTAATTCACCCCCCCCTCTTAGTGCTCTTGATCCTAACATCCTTGGCCGACGAGCAGACTACATGGGTACAGTAGATGTTACGCTTCAAGCGTGATGGGATTCTTCCCACGGACGAGGCCGCGGCTCGGCGCTTGCGCCGTACGCAAGCGTGGTACTCCGAGATGAATGGACGACTCTATAAGAGGTCTTTCTCGCATCCTCTCCTACGGTGCCTAGAACCCGAAGAAGCTCAGTCGGTTCTGGCCGAGGTCCATGAAGGGATTTGTGGAGAACACATCGGTGGGCGAACCTTGGCATACAAGATCCTTCACCAAGGGTACTATTGGCCCACCATGTGCCTAGACACGAAAGCTTACATACAACGATGCGGCTCGTGCTAGAGGCACGCCCAGACGCCTCGGCAGCCCGCGGTTCCGCTTGCCCCCATTGACTGTGCATGGCCATTCACACAGTGGGGAGTGGACCTCCTCAGACCTTTCCCGCCAACCTCAGGGCAGCGGAGATAAGAAAATTAGCAAAAAGGATTGTGGCATCATCAATTTTCTAAACATCAATTGGATATCAAAAAGCTAAACATTGACTTGTCATCTTTTGTTCATACTTAAAGAAGTCCAAATAATCCTGCGCGGATTTGCCCCTTTGCGACAGGAATGGAGAAGGCGACAGTTACAGCACTCCCCATCCTATCTCCGGAACAGTCCTCACCTGTTTATATTATTATATTATATAAAGTAATATTTTTTTATAATATACATGTTTGAGAATTAGCTTAGAGGAAGAGCATCTGCGGCCCGATCGGCTTGGGTGGACGAGCTCCCGAGCATCTTGTGGTCCTTGCGAACCACCCCCAAAACTGCGATTGGAGAATCTCCCTACAGCCTCGCATTCGGGACCGAGGCCATCCTACCGCCCGAGGTGGTTATCCCCACCCCTCGAACGGAAAACTATGAGGAAAGGACATTAATCGAAGGACTCCGAGCTGGTCTCGACGTGCTCGAGGAGTGGCGTGCTGACGCACACTTAAAAGCCCTCTCCTACAAGAGAGCTGTCGCCAGAATCTATAACCGGAAGGTGCGCCCTCGACCGATTAAGTTGGGCGATCTAGTCTGACGCAAAGTCGAAGTTAGCAACCCGACCCAAGCATGTGGCAAGCTCGCCCCCAACTGGGAAGGACCTTATCGGGTGGTCAATGTCGTCAGAATCGGCACGTACCGGCTCGCAACGATGCAAGGCCACCCCCTACCAAGGACGTGGAACGTGCAGAATCTTAAAAGGTTTTTCGTATAATGAAATCGAGTGAGACAATGAAGAAGTCTGAATGAAATACTTTCATTTAAAACAAAAATTCGGTTACAGGATCGGACAACCATGTCTTACAGTGTTTGTCGACACCCGACCAACCCCATTAGAAAAAAATATTACAATAGGTCTGCCCTATTTCTCGGGGGCTTCCACGCTGTCATCGAAGGGAACTTCTTCAGGCATGTCGATTCTCAAGTCCTCAGGAAAGGAAGCGAAGGGATCTTCCGCGACCTCGAGGTCGGAGTGGCGCGCTCTGAAGCGAGCCAAGGCGATCCGGTACCCATACTCATAGGTAACCTGCCCCGTCCGAGTCAGCCTGAGCTGGAAGCCTAAGGATTCTTTGTAGGCCTCGATCAGCTTCTTGTCCTTCTTTGGCCTTTGATGAATCTCGTCAACTAGGGCCTCGGAAGCCGCGCGCGCCTCGGCGCATGCCTTATCCAACTTCTGGGTGAGCGCAAGCGTCTCACCCTTCACCAAGCGGACCTCGGCCCGAGTCGCCTTCAAATGCACCTGGAGCTCTTTGTTCTGCTCCTCAGCCACATTGAGCTCAGACTTGAGATGCGTCGCTTCCACCTCCAGATCTGATGCGCGTTGCTCGGCCGCACCAGCATGGCTTTGTCTTGACTCAAAAGCATGGGGTCATCCGAGGAACTCTTATGGCAGTCTTACGCGATGGAGCCGCTCCCGCACGGACCTCCTCGATCTGCTTACGCAGCTCCGCGTTGTGGTCGCTTAGGTTGCCGATGACTCGGCCAGCATCGCGCATGCGGTCCATCAATGCCTTGGCGTAGTGCTGGCCTTGCAAGGGAAGGAGGCAGAACAATACCGCCCAAGTACTGACAGGGAGCCGGTGGCAAGATGCTTACCCACAGCAGCGGAGATGGATTCCGATCTCTCCTTGGTAGATCCTACACAAACGTCATTGTTGAGGGCAGTTTTTCGACTCGACCTCTCCGACGCTTAAGTTAGTTTCTAGGAGTTGTGTGTGGTGTAAAGGGTGTTTGGAGAGAGGTTCGACCCTTGGATCGACATCGGGGGTCAACTTTTATACCTAACCAAATGATGAAATTATCTATAGTGACTATTATCCATGGAGGTCAACTGAGAGAGGTAGGCCCGAATGACCATCCATGGATTTCTATCCATGGCCACAGATGAACGAGGCCGCGGAATCCCCGTCGGCCCGGTCCCTGCGGGACAAGTTCCCCCAACGGGCCACCAGCGGTGACCATCCATGGATTTCTATCCATGGAGGCTGATAGGGAAAATTTGAACGGCTTCCCGTGAACTGTTGTCCATAGTGGCCATCCTTTGTACCCGTGGGAAGTCGGCAGAGTTCGCGAACGGAAGGCTCCCGAGGTGCCTTCCCTGCCCCCTCCCTACTAGGGCCGGCTTCACCCCGCCTGAGGCTCCTCCCCGCACGATCCGACTGAGATTGGTTGTCAGAATATTCTCTATCATTTGTCCCCCCATAAAAGCATACTTTGGAGCTCTTGTAAAGGAGTTCGAAGCATGTCATTCAGTCCATTTGACATGGGAGTGTTCGAGATCTCGACCGGTTCAGTAGCGGCTCCTCCCGACCGGGCCGCTGCCACGTCGGATCCCTTCGTGACACATATCTTCGCTTTCTTCTTAGGCCGACCGGCCTCGACCTCCACTGGTGCTTCCTTTGAGCCGATCCTCGGCTCGGTCGGTGGGCGCAAGGATGAAACCGACGAAGCCTGCCCCCACGCATGGATCTAAGATTCACCATCTCTGTGTGAAAACGCGGACATTGGTTAGTACTCTGAATGATTCATAAAGACCCTAGACTACCCACTACGGGCATACCTTGAGGCGTCGGGTTAAGACCCGCCTCGATCAACCACTGTTCGGTCATGTTCCGGATGACTCAGGAGGCGGGAAGAATCTCCTTGAGCCTTTGGAGGTCTTTGTGCTCATCGTCGTTCAGAACCGGGGCGGTGTTATCGATCATGCGTGCCGACCACCGGAGCCCGAAACTCCAGCCCCTTGCGCAGCAAATAAAAATGAAACGCCCCTTCCATCCTTTGTTGCTGGAAGGGGCCCCACTAACCCGGAAGCCCGACCGGGCTGACAGATAATGAACCCCAGACCCCTTGGAAAGGTGGAAACAAGACAGGAAAAGGGACCGAGTCGGGATTCAAAATTAGACTATCTAGATTGGGTTCATAGATTGGAGTCAACCATTCCCCAATTATGTTCATCAAAATTAAAATTGATCAAAATAAAAGGAAATGCAAGAGCTAATGACGGGGTGCAAAGGGAAATATAACCCCGCCTCGAGGGCATCTAGGGTTAAGGCGAAACCCTCGGGGATCGGGTTGTACGCCCGTTGCCCTGGCTCGGGGGCGAGAAGAACATAGTCCTCCGGGATGCTGTAGCGCTCCCGAAGGTTGCCAAGCAACAACTCGCTCACTGTGGAGTCGAGGTCGTGTGGCCACATCAGGGCTTCAAGGGCCCAAGCCGCCTTCTCGTCGGATGACAAGTTGGGGCTCGGCAGCAACGTTTTTTCCCCGACATTACTAGAGGAGGAAGGAGAAGAGGGTAAAGTCGAAGAGGAAGGGGAGGCCATCTTTACTAGCCTTTGGAAGGTGAGGTAGGAGGGCCGACTCGACTACTGCCCCACTCACGAACACGGGTTTTGCTAGTGGTGCATTGGCCATTTGTCACGTAGCCATTGGGAACCATGGCCTTCGGCATCCAAATGATGATGGTCGTGACCAGCAAACGCTGCAACAATGTTGATGCAACCGTACCCATCGGTGCCCTTCCCCCAAAGCACGTCGCATCAGGCAGGCCAAACGTCACCCCGCCATAAATGAGGCCTGACGTGGCAGCCAAAGGGTGCACGGAGCGAATGCCAAAGCGTGGTCTACTCGATTTCGACTCCCGAGAGCCGGCGACTCCATGCTTGGGATCATCCCCTAGGCCCCCGCGCAGACGAAGATTTACTTGGCCACCCACGTTCATAGATCGCCGCATAACAGATTGCTGCTCCAAGAATTGCTCGGCCGCAGACTGCCCGAGTCCACCTCTGCGCGGCCTGCCCGCCTGAGCCGTGTACCTCAGCCGCAGTTTGCCCGAGTCCACCTCTGCGCGGCCTACCCGCCTAAGCCCGTGCCCCTCGGCCATAGACCGCCCGAGTCCACCTCTGCGCGGCCTGCCCGCCTGAGCCGTGCCCCTCGGTCGCAGACTGCCCGAGTCCACCTCTACGCGGCCTGCCCGCTTGAGCCGTGTCCCTCGACTGCAGACTGCTCGAGTCCACCTTTGCGCGGCCTGCCCGCCTGAGCCGCGTACCTCGATCGCAGACTGCACGATTCCTACACCTCGGCCCGACCTGCTCGCCCGAGTCTTCTGCCTTGCTCAAGTCATACCCCATGATCACACGTCGCACAGGACAACAGGCCAGCAACCGACCATCGCGACCCTCTGGGATACCTTCCCGGCACTGACCAGAGGGCAAACCGGTAGGAACAACCACTAAAAGCAGAAGCCATGCCTCGGACCCCCCTAGTAACAACCGATGCATGGCTTCCTTCGGGGGGGAGAATGATGAGGGTAACAATAATGATGGGACACGAACTAACGTCACCTGTGTTGAATCTCGGATTTTGATGATGAAGTCAATTGTCATTTGTTATCTAATCCATATGTTGAGATAAGTGTGCAGGATTAACTACGATGAAAGTAAGACATGCAGCAGGAGTTACGCCGGAGTCAAGACT
>LVTN01001045.1:0-39489 GCA_001649415.1 Musa itinerans
TCCGAGGTGCTCTTCAAGCCTGTGGCTTAGTGAGCTTCATAAAATATGTGAATGAGCAGTGTGATGGAGCTTATCAGTTTGACATATTGCACTTTCTTCGTTATCTTTGGGACTTCTTATCATGCTGATTTCTTGAAAAGACGTGAATGAATAATTGATGTAGTTTGTCAGGTTTACATGGCATCTATGTAGAAGGATGCAATGTCTTCTTAATCTTTGGAAATTCTCATTATTTTATAGGCAACCTTAGTGACTTTAATAGATATCTTCAACCTCTCACGGTTCTCTTCAACTTTAATAGATATTTAATAGATGTCTTCTTAGTGACTTTAACAGGGAACACGGTTCTCTGCACGCACTCGCTGCCCTCTCATTCGCTATTTTATTTTAATTATTAATTTAGACTATAAGCCTAAATCAATAGTCCAAGGTGTTGGACCCAAATGATCTCTTAAAAAAGATGTGAACGAGTGAGGATGCTCTCTCTCTCTCTCTCGCCTGTGATTTTTAACTTCGGCTGATCTCTACGAAAGATGTGAATGAGTGACGCTCTCTCTCTCTCTCTCTCTCTCTCTCTCAGATTATAGAGAGAGAGAGAGTCTCTCTTGGCAGCAGTCTTATCCGAAAGTTGGTCAGCAAAAGAGGGAGGGGAACACTGACAGTGAGACAAAGAGCAGTCTCTCATCGCACCTCAACGCGTGCTCTCTTCCCGAATCATGAGCTGCCCTACTCATCCGAGCGTGGCAACTCCCGCACCCACCAAAAGGAAACGCATCGATGCATGCAAAGCGAAGGAAGATACAAGGCAGAGGAGTACTGATGCGGACCGCACGAGAAGTAGTGGTTTCAACCATGTCCTCAAGTTGGTAATGGCTCGCACTCGGCCGCTCCACTTTGCTGCGGGTGGCCGTCATCTTTGGCATGCCGTCAAACCATGTATCACCACGTCTTCGTGCCACACGAACGGCTTACTATCAGCTATCAGAACTCTGGACAAGATGAGGCCTCGTGTGCGGTACACGAAACCTGGAAAGAAACGGTCTGTATGCTGTTCTCGACATGACTGGAGCTTCCTCAATAGTGGAGAAGATCTGTCATGGTTTCCACTATGAACACTGCGAGGATGAAAGACTCACATGTATTATGTTAACATATAAACGACTGATGAATCGTTACTGATTGGATCCCTTCTTACGATTCCTCCTGACTAATGTGGAGAGTAGACGTTGCGGAAAGAATGAAAGAATATATAGGAAGAGGTGGTTCATCAGGAGCGACTTAATCTTCGAGACTTGATTTGTTTGTTGAGCGGATCCCTCTGCCGGGTATCCTTCTAGTATGCCTCAGGGCTATATGGATGATCCATTCAATACTTAAGATAGGAAAATGAAGAGAGAGATAGACAATAATATTAGTAGCGAGAGAGTAAAAAATCTTTTTTGTATGCTTACCTCGGCTTAGCCCAAGGTTGAGCTTTTATACTTGGGCATTATATGGAACAGATGAGTCTCCGTTAAGACCCCCTTATGTTGTGTGACGAGGGCATTTAATGCAAATTGCTTGCTAGTGTGTGCCCTCAAATACAATGCTTGAGGACTGTTGAGATGAGGCATTTGATATGTCTTTCTTATTTTTTTGGGTCAAGAACGATGTAGTTCCCTCGTCGTCCATCCAAAAGAAAAGATTAGTGGAGTTAAGTCTCTTTCCCAAGATTGGTGAGAAGTGGGTATCGTGAGCCTATTTTGGGAAACCAAGTCAAACAACTTGAACTATCGATGACTATTGAGTGTATGGGTTTTTTTCAAACATTTACTTCTTATATAGCGGCAAAGTGCCAAATTTATCCCTATCAATATATAAGGTTAAACATCCATAAAAATATTAAATCTTTAAAAGTGACTAATGGATATATTATTACTAAATTTGACTTAAATATTTTCGATCAATAATTTAGAATTAACGAGATAAATACATAATATTTTTTTAAAATTATTATGCAAAAAATAATAATAATAATAATACTAATAATAAGTTCACAATAGGTTAATCGCTCGCTCTTTAGATGACTCTGTAATTTTCAATCCCACGTTTTATTGCTTTTGGATATCATATCTTTTTTCTTTATATTATTTTTCTTTTATATATATACATATATCATATTATTGTTACAATTTGGGTCCGAAATAGTTTCTGATCGTCGTCGTCATCATCACCATGTGGACGTCATTATTTATCTTAGCACAAATCCGTTTGGGTGCGCAATTGATAGATTGGGTTGGGTTTGGGGGCTACAAATCGATCGAAGCCGTTTGACTCGACCCAAACAAGCCCAAGTGTTTGCCTTCAAATGCCCAAATCTATTTGGGCTGTAATGTGGCCCAAATACATTTCGCTAAATGGGCTCCCTTCCATCCGGAGAACGGGATATTTTTCTTCGGCGAGGTTTGTCCGCCAAGAAGAGAGAGAGAGAGAGAGAGAGAGAGTCATCCGGAGAACGGGATATTTTTCTCAGGCGAGGTTTGTCCGCAAGAAGAGAGAGAGAAAGAGAGAGAGAGAGAGGAGGAAGCGACGAGGACTTCTCGGCGAGTAAGTAGACGAAGTCTCTTGCATCAAACCTTAACGGACGTTTGATCGGAAACGGGCTTTTCAATTGGATGATAAGATCGTTTATTGGGTTACTGAAAAGTAGTATATGTTGATTAGGTCATCTGATTTTTCCTCATTTTCATGTTCCTCTTTCTGGTGTGTCCTCTAGGTTTTATTGTGTTCTTGGTAGGGAATGTTGTTTGGGAGCAGGATCTCATTTTTTGGTGCTGGTTGCGGTTTGAGAGTTGCACTACTAAATAATCGAGTCTGCACTCTGCACGAAGTTTCATTAGGAGAGTATGGAACCAAGACAAGTTTATGTAGTTGGTTGAAATCTAAATTTGGATAATAAACATTAAAAATAAAAAGAGAAATAAGAATGTATATGCATGACATCAAGCTTGAAAGTATGAAATTAGCAATTGTATTTGTCTGATTGTTGCTGAAGATGTCTCCTGGGTGACTGGTAGGAAGATAGTCCAATTAATCTTATCTCCCTTTGCTTTTGCAATATGACTGCTAGATAATAATGACATTCAATTCTCTGCATATCAGGAAGAATTGATCATCAGAACAATTTTCTATATTTTTATGCATAGTCTATGTTACCTTATTACTAGATGCTCGGGCAAATGATTAGAATAAGAGAAATATCAGAAACCATCACTGTTACAAAACCCTATAATCTGTGATCATTTATCTGCCATATTGACTTTCAAAACAATGCCAAAAAACATTCCCATACCATAACCCTAAACCCTGTCATAGAATTTTAAATTCCTATAGCCATGCCGTTTCTTGTTTTTTAACTGGTCATATGTGTTGCATCTCTGGCTTTGCCCATTGACTGAAAGCTAGCATGCCTATCCACTGAAAGAAATTCTGAGCCTGAACTTTGTTAAGCCAGCATGCCATGTCACACATTGGTATTTATTGTTGATTTTCACTTGAATGAGATTTTTTTCTTCGTGACGAATTTGTTATCAGCAAAAACATCTTGAAGAGGGTCATTAACGATGTTGTCTTGATATTGTAGAAATGGAGGCACTCCTTGTAAAGCATCTCGTTCCTTCCACTCATGCTAATCCTTCTGCAAGGAGACGTTTTGGAAATTGTACATCAGAAGACTCAAAATTGCTCCACATTTTGCCAGTGCAATGGGGAGTCAACAAGCATATGCATTTTTCTCATTTCACTACACGATCAAAACGAGCTCCAGTTCAAGGCATTTAACTATTGTCCAATACTACTATATGTTGGAAATTTTTTATTTTATCACTAGTGTAGTTTTCATAATTCATAGTTTAGCTTTCTTGCTGAACTCGCATCGGCGGTGTGTGGTAGAGTCAAATTCTTGACAATCGAAATGGCCAGTTGGTGGTCTCCTCTGGGCAAGCCCCATTGGTAGTTCTACTAACGAGATGATCCAGGTAGAAGGGTGATTGATGGTAGTGTTCATCATCTAAGTGACAAGTTTGAAAAGCTTTACTTCCTCACTTTTGATATAGGTCAGAGTGTGACAAGGATGATGATTATGTAAAAACAGCATATTTGAGGATATGTATCATGGATTTCAATTATCTTTGGTGCAAAACGTTTTTCATTTGAGTTAAAAAGTAAACATAATTCTAATGGACATGTTTGAACTTACCTTATTGCAAGTGTTGGAGCTGCTGTTTGGATAGATACTTTATGATTGTTATGTTAAAAGGAGAATTATTCCTAGTTATCTTGATTAAATTGTGCGGAGAGTCAGGTGCAACAACATGCTAGAGTTGAAATAAATCATAGGTTTACACTGTTTAAATTGAGGGCATTTTGTCTTAGAAAGTGTCTTTGATGGATTTACAGGCTCCAACTTACATAAGATTCCTGCATGCAGATAAGCACACCAAATTTATTAAAGCTGCACCATGATTATAATTTTTTTCCTATCAACTAATTTGGAATCAACATCCATTATTGTTCTCTTCTATTCTTCATTGCTGTCCTTTAGAAATTGTGCATAAATTTGCATGTCAAAAATTATACTTGATCTATCCAATCTGCTGCAAGTCAAAATTGTTGCTTTAAGTCCAGATGAAGTATTCACGGACTTGGTTGAGACGGCTATTACTCATTGCTCATTTGGTACTTGGGTATTTATTTTTTGGAAATGGAATGCCTTCTTGCCAGTGAAATTTTCAAAGTCCTATGTAAATGATCTCGCATTCTCCAAAACTGGTGGGTAGTGTTAATTTGTATCTTGTGCAATCTTCGCATCTATTAGAACAAAACCTACTCAGTCTCTTTATCTTTCTCAGTTTTTTTTTTTACCTTTAATTTATCTTTTGTGTTTCCCACATGCCTTGTGCACAAATTTTACTTGTTACGTAGTTTCATTAGTTCTCTGGTAGGTCCTTTTGTTTATCGTCTATAGAACTTGCAAACATTGATCAGTTGGCTTCAGATTTTCAGGATTTTGCAAATCCTTCACGTCTTTTACAAACAACCAAGGCAAAATTGCAGACTAAATATGTTCCTGAAGACATACTTTCTTCCTTGGAGTTGGACATGTCTAGCTCTTACTACATGGTTGAGCTGTGCACAAGTAAGGATTTTGGCTCTTGTTTGAGGGACGTAAATGCCGCCATACTGCTTTGCTTGATAGATGTGAACGGTGATGCATTACTACAGAGGCTATCTGCAGTTACGTTAGACCGCTCTATGCAAGGGAAGGACATGGATTCCAATGAATCTGTTCACTTTCAAAGAGGTTCAGTTGATATTGTCACCTTCAAGGGCTCCAAGTTAGGAAAAATTGAAGCATTTTGGATTGGTCTTGAATCAGGTATGTCCAGAATCTACTTTCTAATACTATCATATCCCTAGCAAACCTTTTGTCACACTTCATAAAATGAATCCATTAGCTGTGAGTAGCAAAGTTCTATTATCTATGGCTTGAATGAAGTTTGATGTGGTCTGGATCTTTCATCTTCAAGGTCAGGTTCTTGGAGGCTTGATGGTGTAAGCTTGACAGTGATCAGTGGGCCATTTACTGAAAGTGGAGGTGAAAGTCAGTTTGATTGTGTGCAATATAAATTTGAAGCAAATAACGTACTTCTTGGAGAAGGGGGGATATCCATTGTTGAGCTTAGGCCACTCTGTAGTACCGAGTTATCTAGGATTTCTTTTACAACCTCACTAAATATGCAGTCGTTGTCACAAACGCTATTGCTGAATAAACAAACAACAAAGGAGGATAGCATGAGGGAGTATGCAGATCTTAAGTTCTCATTGCTAGTTTATGACCTCATTCTTATTTCAAGTGGTTCATCGATTTTAAATTTCTCTTTCAATGAGAAAGCTGCTTATGCATTCTTAGCTGGTGGAATTGGTGGATTCTTGTACCTTTTGCTGTTGCAAAGGTCAGTCGACGGATTGTCTGCACCAGGAAATCAGTCTGAGAATGGTGAGAACTTCTTGCAGGCCTCTGGAGGTTTTAAGAGGCAATGGTTAACTTTGGCATTGGTCATCACCCTTGGTTCCACAGTATTGAAGTATCGAATAGGAGGAACAACCATAGCATCGTCACCAACTGAGCTCTTCATTGGGGTTGCAGGCTTTCTTACAAGTAAGATAGCTGTGGTTCTGGCAGCATTTAGACCTTTTGAAAGGAATTCAAAGAACAAGTAACAGACAAATGGGAGCTGGTCGATTTGCAACTCTATTCAGCATTACAGGCCCCACATCTACACCAAGATTGATACCAAGTACAAAGTATATGACTGATTAAACCCAGTTGGAGTGGGTTTTATTGTTTAGGTATGTGATTTTAAATCCAATTAGCACCAGAAAGCTGAAGCCATTCCTCCAGCAAATGAAACTAAACTTTAATATCAGAAGAACCTCACAAACCATAGATTATCAAATGACATGTTTAATGTTTAAGTGGGTATGCTAGTTATAGTTACAAAAAAGAAATTATCCAAGTGTTATCATCAAGTTTTATCCTTGAGATGCTTTATATTAGTTAAGTTATCATTGAAATGTACTACCAATATTTGTTTTTGAGATGCACAGTATCGTCATTTCGTGCCATGTTGGCATGTTTTTGGCACTAACACAGTGATAAATTTTTTTAAAAAGATGTTTTATGTTGGTTGGCATGTATGGACACTATTAAACATGGATTGTCATTTCGTGGCACATGACATGGCATGATTATTGTGTAATATATCATGATGGTCAAAATAGACTTGTGTTTGGTTTGTACGAATCAAAATTTGTTCTAGTCATATATTGTGAATTTGGCGTGTGGCCTGTGAACATGTATCGATTGACTTGATAATCCTTTAGGCACTAAGTTTTATCTCTACCAGTAATTCCTCAATCGTGGTATCCGAACTTTGCAGGAAGATCCGCACATGCAGATGACACATCATGGAGAGGAAGGCTTGTGCGATGATGAAGGTGAGGAGCTTACTACAAAAGCATAGCCTGCAGTTCTCTTTGCGAGGGCGAAGGTCAAAATCTCACCTTTTGTAGGAGCAGGATATGTTTCTCTTTGATCAGATAATATGGTTCTTCTTGTATGCTATACCCTTACTGTTTCTTCTCTCTTGAAAGAGCTGAAAGCCTTCAGAGACGATATATCTTTCATCTGCATCAATTCTGATTCCAAACAATTTAGACAGCTCCTATACAATTCTAGCTTTCCCGGCCCCCCAAAAAAAGGATGCCCTTGATGTGGTACTACATTTGAATTTATTGAGCACTGTTTCTTATCTACCATTTCTCTTCTTCTTTATGGCAGTTTAAAGTGTGTTGCTTTCCTCTTTTTTGAGAACTGGTGCTATGGGAATGGTTGGATGAGGATTCTCAGCAGAAAGCTTCTTCTTCTGGTATGACCGAGCTACTATTGCCATTGCACTCTGGTGACTTTGGAGGACCTAAACGAGGCTCTCTTCAATGTAGGATCATATAAATGTCTCGGATTAGGATCATATTGTTGATCCATAAGGTATCACTCTCTTGGAGGGTAATAATGTTCATCAGCTACAAAGCAGAATGCAGGACTATCTCGGATTAGGATGTGCTTATTTGGGGTGCCAAATTGGAAGGAATTCAACTCCTATAAATAGAATTTGACTCTTAAAGGTTGATCCAAATACTTAAATATGTTATTAAAAATATATTTTTTTCCTTTAAGAAATTTTGATGACTATCTACTGAGCATGTTTTATAGAAAGAAAAATAATTCGGTTAATCCCATGGTTAATCATGCCCACAAGATTAGAATCTATGTTTTTTTTATGTTTCTAGATTTATTTTACTGGCTCACTCTGACTTACTTGGGTGATTTTTTTTGTACTTGTTTGATGAAGTAATGTGTATTTTATTTTTATTTGAGTGAAAAATTAATTAAACGTTATTTATTTTCTAAATTCTAAATTAATTATGATAATAGAAATATTCCATCTTTGCCTTTGCGTCCTCCCGAACGTGAATTGGGTCAGCCCTAATGGACGGACGGCTGAGATGGGGCTCTCGGCATCCGCAAACTGTGAACGAGCAAAACATACTCGTTCGAGTTCTGTGGGACCCACCGAGCGAACACGGTGCGGTCGGTGCTCCTTCAGCCAGGAGGAGGCAGGTAGGTTCGGCGAGTGGACTTCTTTGTGTCGATTTAACAGGACCCGAGTAGGGCCGCAACAGCGGACGGCTGAGATCGACTCCCGGAATCTACCACGCGGCCCTCCCCACTCCCCATCGTGTCAACTCCTTCGTAATTACAAGCACTCATCTTACTTCCTAACTATTGGTAGAATTCCGTGGGACCCACCGGGCTCCACCCCGAAGGCAGATGGGTATCCGCGTCCGTCACGACGAGAAACACAACCCGGATCGGGCCACAGATGAGACAAATGGACGGCCGAGATCGACTCCTGGCGTCTCCCGCTCGCGCTCTCCGCCACCGTCGTCTCGCTTTTCCTCCATGGCTATTGGACAGAGCAACGTGGGACCCGCTCGGAGTCCCAGTCACGAGCAAGCGACGACATTCGGGGCGTTCTCTCTGCGTCTCCCACAGAGAAACACGATTAATGGACGGCTAGAATGGACTCCCATCATCTACCCACGGGCACCCACACCGATTTCATAAGAAAGCGATAGGATAAGTCTCCGGGGAGCCCACCGAGGCACCAATCAAAGAACGGGTATCACGTCACCGGGTATGAAAAGACGGTTTCCAAAATAAACCCAATAATAATCCAACTAAAGTAACCTAACATATGTAACGCGATACATATCGCTTCTCTTCGCCGCTCCGCCCTTTCTTCTCCCCCCCCTTCACTTCGCCCCCCACCTCTCTCTCTCTCTCTCTTCGCAATAATCCCCTCATATTTCCCCTCGGCTTATTATTATTATTTTTATTATCGCCCAATTCCTTTTCAAATCGATCACAGGAGCGAAACTCCTCCCCCGCTTTAAACCCCCAACATCGCGTCCGATCCAAATGGCTTTCCACATCGCTTGCCCCATCACTTGGTAAGACTTCTCCTCCCCCTTTCTCCCTCCCTCCCTTCTGCCCTGTCTTCTCCCCCGCTCTCCCCTCCCTCCCTCCCGCTCGCTCGCTTTCGTTTGGTTGCGTGACGATTGGATCGACGATTGGTGACCCGCAGCCGGCGGATTTGCGATTGCGAGCTCGGATTCCCCGCGGCGCTGCGCGGCGAGGCGGCGAGGAGCACGTTCTTGGATGAGATCGACGCGCTCGAGGAGTTCTTGAGGGACCCATGGACCGTCCGGCCCGCCGACGAGGAGGTGGAGAAGACCGTTCAGGTCTGGGTCCCACGCGTGGCGCAGGTCGCGGCCCCGCCCTCGGCGGCCGTGGACGATGGGGGCGGCGGCGGCGGCGGCGGCGGCGCGGGGGATGAGGTGAAACGGGCGCTGCTGCAGCGGCAGGCGCTGGCTGCTTCCCTGGCGGCTGAGGATTACGTCCGGAGGTTGGAAGCTGGGAATGGTTCGGTGAGTGGTCCTCTTGGATCTCTTGGCTAGATTTTGTTTAGCTTGTTGGCTCGCCCTTGTCTTAGATTTGGCCAATGACACTGTTGCTTTAGGGTCTCGTGGTATTCTAGAATTTATGTCCAAATTTCCACTTTAGTTTTCTGAATTTATACCAGAGTTGAAGTTTCTTTCTTTAAGAATTAATCTATTATGCTTGCTTAATTTTCTACTTTGTTTCTTTCAGGTATACAACTATTCATTTTTTATAACTGGATTCATAAATTATGTTTTTTTTGTCATGCACTTTTTCTCTGTTAATTGTGCTAGAAGTTTTGGTGGTTGTTTAAGGCACCTACATGATGGAACCAGTATATGTTATACATTTCTTTTGCCATTAGTATATATCTGATTATGATACCATGAGTGACAATAAAGGAATTGAATCGTGGGCATCGAACCCATGCCCATTTGATAGCCTGACCGATACGGGTCCGATCCATTGTCGGGGTACCAAAATATGATACCGAGAGGGGAGGATCAGGGTATCAGGACATTCACTAGGTGTTGATGTGCTACAGGCTCCAAGTGATAAGCGGCATGCAGCGGACGACAGGTGGTAGAGAGCAATGAGCTCATGGCACAAGTGATAAGCGGCATGCAGCGACAGGTGGTAGAGAGCAATGAGCTCATGGCACAGGAAAGAGAGCCGTGAGTGTCCATGACACTTGTGTGCATGCATTGCAAAACGAAACCAGCATTAAAAGAAAATGGACCAGGTTGACTGAAAGGGTCAGTCCACATCCTGGTTCACGTTGGGGCCAATCATTGTCGATTTGGAGATCTGAACATTTGGATGTCAAAATCTGAAAAACCTGTAATGAATATCCCCAGGACAATATTCTTTTATTTGATGTCATAATTTGAGCAATATTTGATGCTAATAATATGAATGCAGGCTTAGGGCCTAGCTTCCTCCCAAATCTTCTGTAACATTGTCCTTAGCGAATAATTGCATCTCATCATCATGTCTTATGTTACACTTGAAAAACTAAAGGTCTATTGTTTCATAACAAACTAAGCATTTTTTCTCTACATTCCATGATATAACTGTAATTATTTAAGTTATATGGTTTCCATCTTAGCTCAATTGATTGATCACTATATGTTACAGGATGTATTTTATTTCTCTATTATTTACTGGCATTAATATGTATTCCCTCACTTCATTTTTAGATATCAATTAATTCAACTTACTACTATTCAAAAGTTTGTGGATTATACTATATGTATCTCTGCACTTGTATTCACCATCTCAACGATAACCACATAATTAGGATTTTCTGACAATTTCGAGGTGTCAATGAAATAGCTTACATGGCACTAAATTGTTTACACAAGATTTTTTTTCTATATTGTGGAACAAAAACATTAGATAATAATGCTTGAATTATCTCAGGAGGTTCTAGGAGAGGCAACCAGCAATCTTGCTGGAGAAGATCAAGGCATTTCTACCATCAAAGTTATGTGCCGTATATGTTTTTCTGGGGAAAATGAGGGTAGTGAGAAGGCTATGAAGATGCTATCATGCAAATCATGCAACAAGAAGTACCATAAGAGTTGCTTGAAAACATTGGCTGAACATAGAGGTTTCTATTTACAGCTCTAGAGTACAATAGAACCATATTTTCCCCAAAGATTTCCTAGCTAAGCATTTTTCCTGCAGATCTATTTCATTGGAGTTCGTGGTCTTGCCCCTCTTGCCGCATATGTGAGGTACTTGCTTTTCCTGTTCTAAGTTGGTTACAGCATTTTCTTGAGAAAGGGTAACAATAATATTATTAGATATTTGTGTTTTTTTTGGACCTTTTTTCTCAAATTTTATTTCATGGAATACATTTTGGCAATTATGGACTTTTCAAATTATGTTGTCTGTATATGTTCTATATTTCTTTGAACACACAGAACAAGTTCTATCATTGTTGGAGTGCTGGTAGAGCCAACTAAATTTTGGTTGTTAAAGCATGGTTAGACAAAGTTCTACGTTCAGTATTCTGGGGCTGCTGATTCTTGAATTTAAATGTTTTTTCTTACTGAATCTTAATGCATCCTTTTATTTTGTGGCAACCTTGACATTGCGTGCATCTCTTTTTAATTCTTTCGACCTCGAAAACATGTTGATCTTAATTCCATGATGTTGACAATTTACAACTGAAACATTGACAATGTTGGGAACAAAATTTCATCATGTCATCCAACTTCTGCTTTCTAATATGACTATCCATTTATCTATGGGTAATGGATCCAATATTTGTTCATTCAGTCTATTTCAAATTGATTTCGGCATTGATCTGGTTCCATCTAGAATGCTAACTTTTATTTCTAGTTGATAACTATTAAGACATACTGTTTCTCTAGTGAGACCGAGGAACATTTTTAATCACAAATGACCAGTGCGAATACTTGCCAGTAGCAGACACTTGAAAACATAAATGTATAATTCTTTGCTGTACTTAGGTTGTCATATGCGTGCATTATATGTGTTGGTCTGCTGTGAGTTTTGATAATTGAGAGATTTTTTTTTAATGTGATGTCTAATCTGAATGGATGGTCAAGTCAATGGTGGCTGACAGACACTTAATTATCATCATATGAACCTTAAAAGATAACTGCCCTAACTGCCTTGTCCATGATTACAAGGTGCATTTATATTAGCAAATCACTTTTTTCCTAATTGCGTCCTTGAGGTGAGTCTTGGCATCACAGTGAAGTTACTCCTCTATTTCAGTTCATATCACAAAAACCCTTCTTTGTTTGAAGGAGTAAGGTTGGACGCATTGTAGACATCACGATGACGCAAGCCTTGTGCATTAGGCCACCTTTTTTATGTTCTTTAAAGAACTTGCATCTAAGAGGGAAAATGGTTTCAGTGAACCAGTGAATCAATTAGTAATTATCTGAAAAAAAAAAATAGTAGTCATCTGAAACAGAAGTTGATGCAATGTACATGTATTAGCAGTACGGACCGGCCCGAGCAAAATTGCAAACCCTCCAGTGAAGTTCATGCTTACTGCATTGCCATAAACCAAATGAATATGAATTCTGAACAAATCTCTTAGTAACCTCTAGAAAAATAACCCAATTCCAGAATGACAACATGTTCCTATTTGAAAAGAATTTGATGTAGTTGTTATCAAGTTTTTGCTGTAGTAGTGGCGATTTAGTCACAGATAAGTGCTCAGCCTCATTTTCCTAATTTCTTAACCTTCTTTTTTCTGCTAAAATTTCTTCCGTTGAAAGTTGATTACTAGTTTTATACAGCAGAAACTCATTTTTGTTTGCTTTAATATTATGGAATCTTTTCAAATAGGTATGTTGGTTCAGGAATCACATCTTTGATGATCTGATTGATGATGCAATTAAATTTAATTTATGAAAAATATATTTTAGAAGTTCTACCAAGTTCCAAGTACTACTGTCGTAACAGTTAGATGACCTTGGTGAACCTGTCACTTCTTCTGGAAATTTACAAAGGTTTTGCATATGGTTTGCCTTGCTGGTCCATACCGATGTACCGACTGGCCTTCGATATGATATCTACTAAACCATACCAACATACTGACACATAGTATGGTGGGGCACACCAACAAACCGGTATCTACTGTATGTATCGGTCTCCTATCAGATTGATATGCATCACCCATATAGGGCGGTATATCATGGTAAGACGAATCTTAGTTTTGCAATTGTTGATTCTAGGAACAACTTGTTGAAATTCAAATCACTCTGTAAGAGCTTCTGAAACTTTTATAAGCAAGGTTTGCCAATTTAGGTATTGGACTCGTGCAAGTCCATGATAGAATTGGTACGGGCAGGTCTATGATAGCATACCAACCGCCAACACATTTTATGCTAGTACATACTGTGATACCGAGGGGGCAAGGATAAGAAGGGGAGAAGGAGATGTGTGTGTATTTGTGGAGGATAAGAAGAAGAGGAGGTTGGTGTAAGAGTACTACCAGGAGGGTTGACAGTGGTGCATTGTGGGTGGCAGCGTGGGAGAGGCAAAGTGAGGAGTTGTGTGAGATAGAGAGATGAGAGATAGGTGGCAAGCAACCCTAATAAAAAAAAAAAAACTGGGTATCACACATGAATCACCCAAAAATAAGTGGTCTGCATCCCAGTTCATGCTCGGAACAGAAATATTTTCTACCACATGCTGGTCCAAGTGAAATGATAAACCTTGGCTGTAAGACTTTGATCACTTTGTGAGGATAATTTTTCCGTACCTTGACTTATTTTTGTTGTATCCTTACTGATTGCTAGGCTTACCCTGAGCATTGGTGTGTTTCTTAAATGGAGCCGGTTACAACTGTAACACTAGACAATCTTTTTTTATGATTTCAACTCTATGGTTTTCAAAGCTATGCTGCAAAATATTAAGATTCATTTCTAGTAAATGTAACTGTATTTCAGTAACTTTATGACTATTTTCATTTCTAATGACATTATGAAATTCGGATACTGGTTTTCAGATGACTATTTTCTTTTCAAATGTTTCACTGAAAAGAGATGCATTTGTTGTTGAAAATGGAAAATGCTGTCTGATGCAAGTAACCAATTTACTACATTGATCCTTCCCTTACTGCACATTGATGGGAGCCTTATTTACTTGCTGCCCTTTTTTAAACTGATTGTTTTTTATTTTAATCCATTTCAGTTGGCTATAAAATACATGCAAGTGCATTGTGTGATGTGTTTAATGTCTTATGCTCATTTTTGTCATGTTCTGGTTGTCTTCCCTGCTTGGGTTGGTGATATCTCTACCTGATTGTTTCAACTCCAGGTTTGCCGAAGAACCGGTGATCCCAATAAGCTGATGTATTGTAAAAGGTGTGATGGTGCATATCATTGCTATTGTCAGCAGCCACCACACAAGGTTTGCGTTATATGGTTGATTTCTGGATAATCTAGTTTTCTGTCTTTGCAATGTCAGCTCAACAATTGAACTTGCAGAATGTGAGCCGTGGACCTTACTTGTGTCCGAAGCATACAAGATGTCACAGCTGCGGGTCAACTGTCCCTGGAAGTGGTCTTAGCACAAGGTAGTTTAAACTTTTGCTGTAGTTTTCTGCATGATCCGCCTTATCAGTCCGTACTGGTGTACTAACCAGCCACGGGTATGGTACATACCGATGTATCAACATATGGTACGGTGGGATGTATCGACAGATTGGTATGTATTGCCTATACCGATCCTCTGTTGGACCGATATGTTGATGTATCAACATATGGTACGGTGAGATATTTCGACAGATTGGTATGTACCGCCTATACCGATCCTCTGTTGGACCGATATGTACTGCCCATACTGAGCGGTACAATGTGGTATGACGAACCTTGGTTTTCTATACATAATTAAACCACATGGTCTAAAATTAGCCTATTGGATTGGCATCATTCTTCTTCTAACATTGATTAATGGTTCACAGGTGGTTTTTAGGCTATACCTGTTGTGATGCTTGTGGCAGATTGTTTGTGAAAGGAAACTACTGTCCAGTCTGCTTGAAGGTACTGCTTTATTAGACACAATTTTTACCTACTAACAGGAAATTGTGCATTGTAAATTACATACAGATTTACGTAAAGATTGTGGATATGACAAAAATCATAGACATGCCACAATCACAACGTCCATGTTTAATGTTGCATATGAATTTATTTGGCTGTTAGAATATCCTTGAGTTTATTTATATCATTAACAGTATTGGAAAAAGTGCAAATGTGGCATGATGCTATCGAAAGTTTAATTTTGCGAATGAATAATCAGTTAGCGATAATGTTCAGATTACTGGTAGTCAGTTATATCTGAGTAATTAGATCATTGAATCTTCAAATAGCATCTTCGTGGTCTTTGATTGGTTATGGATGGCAACAATTCATGCTTTCCTTGGGAGTAATGTGGAGACAGCAGCATTCTCTTTTTTAGGGAAAGCAACAAGCTGCAATCTTGTTCTATAAAGCTATTGAAATAAGTCGAATGTGGAAATTATAAAAAAATTGAAAAGGAAAAACAAAAAAGCGAAAGAAAGGAGGGTGGATGGCCTCTTCAGATTAATTAAAGTTACTAAGATACAATCCATCTATGGTGTAATTTTATAATCTGCAGCAGCCTAAGAAGATCGGATATTGTTTAAGCTATAAAACCATTCTGAGGTCCTAGATAAGATAGAACTCATTCTTGCACTTTCTTGAAAAGTCTTGTTATTTATTCCTTTGAAATCATCCAGCAGATCAACAGGATGAAAGCATCAATAAAATATCCCCATGTGTGGACATATGCTAGCTATTCTGGATTTTCAGAGGTCATCAGTAGAGGATAGGGGTAGCAAAGAGCTTGATCCTCAAAAAGGGCATCCCAGATGGACTTACTAGCGGTGCATCGAAGAAAGATATGAGCAATGGACTCAGCTGATGCTTAGCAAGTTGAAAAAGTGGCTTCTTGTATCTATTGTTTTTTCAGGAGAATCTTCGGGGGCTGAACTTTGTTTCTAAAGGCAACCCCACATTAAGCATTCGATATTAGGATGTAGGTGGCCTAGCAAAGGGCCTTGTCAATGGGACGTAAGATGCCCTGAAATTAAGGAATTTATAAGAAGGTAGGAATAGGCCCTTTGAGCTTCATCTCCAGGCGATCAAATCAACCAAACTAGAAATTTTGATATGCTCAGGTTCTGCCACCAAAGAGAAAGGCAAGCAAAACAGGATCTGAGGGCCAAGGATGAGGTTCGCATAATGCTTTCAACCAAAACCATCTTGATGTAAGCCAGAAGATGGTGATCTCAGGAGTTAGTACTTTAAAAACAATTGCATAGTAGTGGTAAAGTAAGTTCTGAATGAGAGGGATCAAGTCAATTGTCCTTCCACAGCCTAACTGTTCTTCCATTTGCCAAGTGATATAAACTGATGCAAGCCAGAAGTGACCATGATCTCAGGAGATACAACTTCTAATACAATTGCGAAGTAGTGGAAAAGAAAGTTCTAAAGGAGATGGATCACGTCAGTTCTCTGTCCACAGCCTAGTCAATCTTCCATTGCCAAGTGATGTACTATGTGGATTAAAGATATCTAGGCTTGAAGAAATAGAGAATAGATTATGCTGATTCAAGTACTTTAAATGATTATGAGGAAAATGTCAGGAACAGTCAATGTTGCGAAGCTCAAAAAATTCTTGTTGTGTGAGAAAAATGGCATATGGTGTTGCAGCGATAATATTTGTCATTAATAGTTTCCGAAGCTTTTTCCGCTCTATAATTTGCCTTGAAACCTCTTAGGTAGGTCATAATCTTAAAAGATTAAGATTTTTGTAAGATTAGGTCATCAAACTAAACCCTCCTCCCAACTTTTCAATCATGAGGGAAGAGAGTAGACTCGTTATTTCTGTAAACATGTCTTTGGAATAGGACAGGTGGTCACCCAAAGTTTTCGATACTGGCTTGTGTGTATTCTGCATATTTTTGTGTTGACTATAGCTGTTTGTCATGAATATATTCTTTCTCCTTTCATTTAGATGGGTTCTGTCACCCCATTCCACCTGGCACAGTTTAGCATGACACATATTGAACTGAATTTTTGTATCTTTTCTTGCTTGCATAGGGTGGTTGGTTCTATTTCTACTGATGATCGCTGCAATTTATTGTGTTAATTTCATTTTTGCAAAATATATCTTTTTTGTTTGGCTTCATGAAGTTTTTGAATATGACGGGATTTAGTCATTTTGGTGCTGGAGTAAATCATCTTATGATGCATTATCTTTATATTTCACAAATCAATTTGATCCAACCTTAAAATTGTTTTAGCCTTTTAGGTTTGCCTCAAAAATGGAGTATTAACTCTTAAATATTTGCATTGTGGGAGTAAGTAATGACTTTTATGTGTCCATGTTATGGCTTGTTGTGAAGATCCTAGTGTTGGGAGTACATCACATAGGCAGAGTAATTGTTTTGGACAATCTTTTCTCTTTTCTTGACTTGGTACATTGGAATGTCATCTAATGGAAAGGTACCTTCTCCATTGCCCTTCTAATTTCACCAAGGAAGAGAAATCAATTGTTGATTCTGTACGTATCCTGACTTTTCCACTATAAATTGATTATCCTATTATGGGGAAGTCGATAAATTTATCATTCTCAGATTGAAGTCAAACGATTAGCCGCTGTACTAGTTATATGTTATTTTCTGGTGTTCCGTACACTTCAACCAGAACTGTCTCTCACTCATGGTTCCAAAAACTGGTTGGTTGGTACAGTGTGTACAAACTGATATTTTCTGGTTTGAGCAATGACTGATATCTATTTTTTTTTTTTAATAATTTTTGGTTCATATCAGGCAGTATGGGTTGATTTACTATTCATCCAGTACCATACCGATCCAATAGATTACTGAAATTGGTAGTGAACTGAGATTTGAAACCTTGGTCACACCATCCTCATTATTTTAGTTAATATTCTTAACAAACCATTTTAATAACTGTGTTTCTTTCTTTTCTTGTTAATTTTTACACACACATGCACGCACACACACACATATATATATATATTTGTTGTCGTGCCATTAAGAAGGTGAAGTAACTTTTGTAGGTCTATAGAGATTCTGAAATAACACCCATGGTTTGCTGTGATGCTTGTGAAAGATGGGTCCACTGTCTGTGTGATGGGATCAGGTGATTGTCAGCATATTTTTATTACTCTCTTAATAATAATGTTTCATTTATTGTATGTTTGGTTATGCAACATAATCCAAAAATTTCTGCACCTAGGTAATTTGTATTCTATTTCACATGTTATATTGACGTTTAGTTGAAAGACTTCCAAATTAAGAAATTATAGTGAAGGATAAAATTGCCATGAATCCCACCAAAGTAGTGCTTTGCTTCACACATTGGTGACGGAAAGGATCCAATTATTTTCTATGTCAATTTTAAAAGCCACCCAACACTATTGTGTAGCCAATTGGTTTTATTGTATTTCATCTCTTTATCAAAAAGTCCAATCTAAATAATCGAGAATCTCCAGACCAACTCCATGTGCAAACTAGCTCAAAATAGTGTTGCCTAGACTCAAAATGTACTCAATGAACGTGTAACCCTGTGTTGATATAGATTAGAGAAACATGGCATGCAATGTACATGTGCTAGAGAGAAAAAGGAGATAGAGAAGGAAGGGGAAGAGTAAGGTAAGAGGGAGGAGGAAGATGTAGACACAAATAAATGAAGGGGTGGAGAAGGAACTCATTGTGCTGTTTTGCCAGAGCAGTTGAATCATTTCTGTGACAAAAGAGTGGTTCCCCTTTGCTCCGTTTCTTCTTGCCCTCAATGTTGCATGTTAGTGCTCACACAAGGTAAATAATATGATATCTTGTTTTAAGTTCTAGTTAATAAATTTTAAAATTAATTCTATTACATGATCTGTCTCTCAAAAATAGCTTTTTCATCTAGACTCATGCAAAGCTCATCTTAATATTCCAATCACTTATAAACTCCTGCAATATTGATAGTAATAGTAATATTAATATCCAATGGTGTCCACTGTCCACAAAGGTGGTACTGTTTGGAGGAAGTCTGAGTTTCAGAAAGTGTGTACAGGGGGCCGCATGATATGGTATTCTTGTACCGGAGAAGTAACTGATCTATATGAAGTTTTTGACCTAACTGAGGAATTAGAGCTTCTTAGAGAAAATGAACTTTCTAATGGTGACGGCTTTTCTGATTTGTAAATAAGACATGGGTGATTTTGTATTGAATTCTAGTCTATGCACCTTCTTTATGAAACATGACATTGGTATTCACAATCGTCCTGCCTGATCTTAGTGGTTGCAAATATGTCATATACTAAGACTAGAACTTGATATTGTGGAATGTATACACAATAAAGGAAGAGGACATGTGGAGGTGCATTCCTCTGTGCCTGCAATCAATATGATGCGCATGAGGATTATCTTCCTTGAGGTTAGAGGACATAAACAATATGTTAATTGTCATAGTTGCCCTTTTTCTTGGGGCAGTTACTTGAAGATGAATATGGTTCCTTGGAGATAAATATAGTTCAATATGTTAAAACCTGTATTTTCAGTTGATTTCTACTTATGTACACCCCTCTAGTCTAGAAGAACGTTGGAAAACTTAGATGACAATCAACATGACAAATTTTGGCTTTGGATTGGAATCTTGCACACGTTCATTAGAGTTTCATTGTGGAGTTTTTCATGAAATTCTTCTTCTTAGCTGTTAGTATTAGTGATAGCATGGTTTTTCTTTAAAATTGTGCCAATTATTTTTATTTTTGTTAGTTTTGAGATTAACATTGCATGTTTCTCTTTTTATCCAATCAAGCATCTTTATATTTCTTGTTGATGCAACACTAGTATCATATGTTATGCTGTCAGCAATACTATTTTCTCTTCATTCCAAAGGTTTAATTGAAGTTGGCTTAATACTGTTTTTTCTGGTTCTTGTTTGAAGGACTTTGCATTTATTTTACCATATGCTTTCTTATATTTTTATCCTTTTTTTTTTTCCACATGCTGCAGTGATGAAAAATATCAGCAGTTCCAAGCTGATCAAAACCTACAATACGTATGTGCTGCATGCCGTGGAGATTGTTATCAGGTGTCATTTGCTATTTGATAGACTTCTGGGGTCTTCTTGTACCACATGATTTGATAAACTAATATTCGCTACCTTAATCATTATAATCAGGTTAAGGATATACATGATGCAGTTCGAGAACTTTGGAAGAGAAAAGATATTGTTGACAGCGATCTGATTGCAAGTTTGAGGGTTGCTGCAGGGTTGCCATCTCAGGAAGAAACATATTCAATGTCTCCCGATTCTGGTGATGAACAAAGTGGTCCAATCATACTTAAAAATGATAATAACAAGCCCCTAAAATTCTCACTCAAAGGGATCAGTGATAAATCATCAAAGGATTATGGCAATATCTCCTTAAACAAGAAGCAAGCAAAGAAGAAAGGGTATCGGATTAAGTTGGTTGGTAAAAAGGAAGAGACATATTCTAATCTGGAAAGACAGAATGAGGCAAGGTCATTAGAGAGTTCTTATAGAGATCAGAGAATTGATGAGATGACCTCTTCTAGACCTGATGGACCAGATGTGCTTTCTTCATCTACAGCTAGAAGCCCTAATGCTAATGGCATGAAATCCAATCAGCTTGGTAATTGTGAACAAAATATGGTTAAAGATTTAGCAAGGGATAATGCTGATACAGTACCTAAAGTCAAAATAAAGAGCAGTAAATTACAGGGTTTGCATTTTAAAGAATGTGCAGGTAAAAGTCCAAACAAGAATGATACTGCAAGAAGTACCAAACTAGTTATACATATCGGTTCAACAAACAAAAATGCATCTAGCTCTCCAAGATCTGAGACTTCTAGCTGTCATAAGGATCAAGAGTTAGCTGCTTCCTTTGGTATGCACTATATTATGTATATGCTGCAAACCAGTTATCTTTGTTCATTCTGAAAATCTTGAGTTATTCTGTATTATTTTTATCAAAGATTGATAAATATTATTAGATTATGATGCGGCTCTAGGGTTGTTTTAGTCTATATCTCAAATTCATATTCTGGGAATTACTGCCTTGTATATTGATGTCATTATGCACTGGAAGCACGTAAAGGCAACTAATTTTCACAAAGTAATGCCATGTAGATTGGAGAACTATATAGGTATCTTTATAAAAGAAAATGCATTTATTTGTGTTTTGTCTAATTGTTGATTTTATTTGCTTGTATGCCTCACTTATTGCCAAAAGTTGAATTTTTTTTATTACTCCTGCTTTGTAAAAACACTGTATATATGTTTGGTTGTCAAGTGTGTATTTCTGTTTATATGGCATTTGGACTAGAGGCCATTAAGTCTCATCTCTGTTAGGATAGATAACATTTACTAAAGAATAGAAAAAGTTACAGGCACAAAGGAAGACTAGATTGTAGAATTTTCAGTCAAAATGGATAATGGCTTTTGCCTCAAACAGCACTTATGCTTCCTTTGACTTTTCATTTCATAAGATTGTGTCAATTTGAAGTCTATAATCTTGCCAATATGGTTGTTGCAAGTATGGTTTTGAATACTAGTTCATATTGGCGTACCGAGTTCTGCTCGGTACGATACGTACCGGTATATACCGTTGGCACGCTAGGGTGTATCGATGGTACACCCTAAAACCTTAAAAATACCTTCACCTACCATGCCAGGGCATACCGATCGGTATACCTCGTTAACGGTCGAAATCCGGGGAGGTATCGGTTGGTACGCCTCGATACTGGTCGGTACGCCTCGGTACCGGTCAAAACACTGGTACTGCTTGGTAAAGGATGGTCCATGTATCGGTATCCTCTCGGACCGGTATGTATAGCCTGTATCGGGCTATACACATCGAAATTGGGAACCCTGGTTGCAAGTCTTGTACATTTATAACTGCATATAACATCCTCATTGGGTTCTTCAGTTGATATTTAGTTTGGTGATCTCTTGGAAATAAAACAATTTTATAATCGTGAAATTAAAATTAAATTCATTCTCAAATGGCTTCTTGGTTTTTTCATGTCTTATTTCCCCATCTTGATTATCCATGCCCAAATGCTAAGTTTACTTCTTGGTCACATCTGTCATAAATTTCTTTCTAAACCTTATGTTATTCGTTCTAAAATGGTTTTTAAGGCTATTTCTTTGTCAAGAATCCCTTTCAAATATTCTTCTCTGTAATTTTTTTTATTTGTCTTAAATCTAAATAACTTTCTTTATTGTTTTTTAGCATAAAACTAATCTTTATTTTAAAAGAAATTCCTTTCTTCCAGAATTTAATAGTATGACATTTATGTTTAATTTTATGATACTTTGAGTAGCTAGAATGTGTCCTTTGTTTATACATGAGTATCATAATGTAAATAACTTATTATTAACATGAGTTTCAAATATGTTCTATTACTGCTGTGGAAGCAGGTGTTGATGATGCCATAAGTTAAAAGAGAACAAGATAATATGCTAGACTATCATGGTGAACATTGTAATGTGATCTGATTTGTGCATTCTTCTTGTTTAACCTTTAATGCTTCTGCTCTATCCAATGTCTGATTTTGAGTTTCTCTTTAGAATGGTTCTTCCTTCTGCTTATGTAGAAGAATGAAGAATAATGTAATTCCCTATTATTTTCAGGAGCTAAAATGGATAATTCAAATACAAAGAGAAGTCCAGAGCATGGAGTTAAAGGCAAAACTATAATAAAGATTGGAAAATTTCATGAGAAGCACCAGAAAAGCAATGGTAATGTGACTGATGCACGTGAACTTAATCCTACAGATATATCTGTAATGAGGAGTGAGATAACTGCTGCAGCAGAAAATGCATCCACAGAAAGAAGTGATAAGGTTCTCCAGAAAAAGCAGACTGCTGATATATCTGTTAGGTCTCAGAGAGATAGCAATGAGATGTTGCCCTCAAATTTTACCTCCAGTTCTTCAAAAGACCCGAAGACTTTGCTCAAGCTGAAATTTAAGAATCCATATTTTGAGCAGAAAAGTTCATGGGCCCCTAATGGCGAGGAAGAAAACTCTGTTAAGGGGCAGAGATCAAAGAGAAAGAGACCTTCAAATGAGAAAATGGGTGGATGGCAGGATGAGAGATTATCGAAGTTGCACTTGGAGAATCTTATTGATGAAGCAATGGATGCAAATTGGATATTGCAGAAATTGGGTATGGATGCAATTGGAAAGAGAGTTGAAATCCAATCATCTGATGGTTCTTGGTTAGTATTTAACTCCTATTAGTTTCTAGCTTTATAATCTAATTATAATCTAAGAGCTACTTTCATAATAGCATGGCTGCATGATTTGGAAATAGTAGTTTGTTTTCCTTTATAATATAAAAGGATTGACATAGCCATCATATACTTTTAGTAGTTCATTCTAATTGTTTTTTCAGGCTCGCTTATTTTACCTTCTTTTAGTTGGCCCATATGTGGAACCAGACTTCACTGTGTATTGTCTTGGTTCAAGGGTTTCCAACCGTTATGTGCTTTTTTGTCTGTTGAGAAGAGATATATTACTTTATAAAGATTCATTTGATGTGGATGCTTCCAATGTATCTGAGCCCTAAGAAACCAAACAATGTCAATACAAATTGCTTACTTATGGGTGAGATTTTTTGGAGAGTAGTGCTTGCTAGTTGGGGCTAGCAACCTGCCTTGCTTTCTCAGTTACTTACCTAACCCCAATTTGGTAAGCTAGAGGAAGGGGGTGGGGATGGTTGGCATGGATAAGCTTATGGATCCATGCCTCAACACTATACACTATACATCTTCTGCAAGTGATTTCTCTGATAGTGCAATATTCTTAAATTTCTGCATGAGAGGATCTTGTTTTGTTTATATATATATGTGTGTATATATACACACATATATATATGTATACACACAACACACATACATACATACATACATATAGTAAATATTTATTTTGGGATGACTTGTAAATTGAGCAACTGCTGAGTTCTAGAACCAAGATAGAATTGCTGGATGATTTATGCATCATTATTGCAGGCATCGAGGAACCGTTATTGATGTCAACCAAGATACTTCATCTTTGTCCGTCCATTTGGATAATGGAAGATCTATCCTCTTGGAGCTTGGGAAACAAGGAATTCGATTTATTTCTCAGAAACAGAAAAGGGCAAAAACATGAATTCAGTGAAGGATCATGGCGTAGTAGATGAATCATATAAAGGGGAAGTTCAACTCGCTCTGGCCTAGAAATTTATGAAATTTAGAGCTTTTTGATTTTGGCTTCCTTGATGTGACTATTCATGTGGGGGCGTATTGGTCTATGTATATTTGAATCCAAATTCTATGTTGAACAAGAAAAATCAACAACTGCTGAACGATAGAGTGCCCCTGTTGCTAAAAATGTATCATTTGTATCATCTTGTGCCATTCGTTGCTTGATGAGTCATCCACTCAATTCATCTTTGCTTTGGGACCTTGTTGATCAAATTGATTCTTGTGTTAGTCAGAATACAGCAAAGAATCCCTGATAAATTTAGTGGTTGCTCTCAGTCTAGTTTGATATTGTAATGCTGAGTGAGAATGAACTCACAAAAACAGTTTTTCCAAATTTATGATTGAATGTGATGTACAGGTTCTCATCAACTTCCCCCTAAACGAGCCATTATGGATTGTATAGACGCCCAATTCTTGTGGTAGATCTAAACGTATCGTTTATCTTTTTATTCTGGTGAATGTAGCATGTTTGATGGCAGCATGTTTGTTGGCTAATAGTCTGATAGTGCAAAAGCAGGTATTCAAATTGTGTTTGTATGTGTTTTTTATTTATTTTCATTTTAATATTAAATAACAATGATGGTTGTTAGTTCATAGTTTCAGGAAACCTATATTTTAAGTTGGATGTGTGTGTGTGTATATATATATATATATATGTATGTATGTATATATATGTATGTATGTATATATATATATATATATGTATGTATATATATATATATATGTATATATATATAGTCCACTTCTCGTTCATTGTTTACTTAAATATAATATTAAAAATAAAATTTAAAAAAGGAAAACCGTGTTATTAAACTATGCGGTGTCCTCACCGCAACTGAAACCCCAGTTCTGGCATTCGCCATCACCATAGAAGCCTCGCCTTTTCCGTCTATCTCTGTTCCCTAAACCCTAACCTCAACCATCCCAAACCTCATGCCGCCGCGGTGGTGATCGTGGCGGCTTCGGGCGCGGGTTTGGCCGTGGCCGGGGCGACCGGGGCCGTGTCGGGCGCCGCGGCGGTTGGCGGCGGCCGACGCGATGAGGAGGAGAAGTGGGTGCCGGTTACCAAGCTTGACCGCCTCGTGAAGGAGGGAAAGATTACCAACCTTTAGCAGATCCACCTCCACTCCCTTCCCGTTAAGGAGCATCAAATCATCGACACGCTCCTTGGTGGCCGCGTCAAAGGCGAATCAAGGACGAGGTCATGAAGATTTTGCCCGTCTAGAAACAGAGCCGTTCCGACCAGCGCACCCGGTTCAAGGCTTTCGTCGTTGTTATTAACACCAACGGCAATGTTGGCCTCGGCGTCATGAGCGCCAAGGAGGTCGCTACCGCCATCCGTGGCGCCATCATTCTTGTCAAGCTCTCGGTTATCCCTGTTAAAAGAAGCTACTGGGGATACAAGATCGGGAAGCCTCATACAGTGCCGTGCAAGGTCGCCAGAAAGTGTGGGTCCATGACCATCCTGATGGTGCCTGCTCCGAGGGGGGCGGGGATTGTGGCTGCCTGTGTGCCAAAGAAGGTGCTTTAGTTTGCTGGGATCGAGGATGTGTTCACCTCATCGCGTGGGTCAACCAAGACTCTTGGGAACTTCGTGAAGGTCAGTTTTTCTTGTGGACTATTATTTACTTTATTTGAAGCGGTTGATTTCTATTGGTAATGAGAAAAAAGATGCGATTTTTCGTATCTTTACTTCTTTTAAGCAATTGGCGATGTTAATTGCTGATCTAGGTCTATCTAGCATGTCTCGTGATGATAGATGAAAGGCTTTCCAATGTAGTTCTGGATCTTGATGATGATTTGTTACATACTAGCAACGTGTAAATCTTTAACTTCAGTTCTGGTAGCATTTATATTATTGCAATTAGCTTCTGGTGACTGTATCTGAAAAGAATTACTACCTAGATATCACATGATATTTTTGAATGAGCCATTTTTTTTCTTTGTAGATGCAATCAGTAACACATCAGGTTTTTGGCATAGATTTATGGCATTGAGCAATTGCTAATTTGTTTCTTATTGATATTTATTTCCTTGATGAGCAATGAACTTGTTATAACGGAACTGTTGATACTAAACGTTAGAAAATGACAACCTTTTTATACTATTTGAAGTGGCACTTCCAAATCTTCTAGATGGAAGCAAGATTAAAGTATGGTGGTGCCATTCCTTCTAAATTTTACCTGAACTCTATCTACTGCTTGCATGTTACTTCTTGTTTCTTTATTTCTTAGTATGGGGTATCCAGGTAAGAGAAACTCAAACAAGTTTTGTTCTACTATTTTTGGATATGGAAAACTTTCTAGTTGTTTGGTTCTGCATGATTAAAGCATTAGTAGTAGTATTGTTAATTTCTGAGGGAAGGAAAGGAATTAGGAACGAAAGGTAATTATTTTGCTTAGTATGCTTAATTAGGAAATAGAGCACTGATTGTACGTAAAGATCCAACCACTCAGTCAAGTACTTGTCACTAGTTCAATTCAAGCTCTGCAAAGTAGGTGATCACACACTATTATTGGCTGAATCTACTAGCTTTAGCAAACTCAAATCAGGTCCCTTTTCACTGATCAACTAATTGGCATCCAATCTGAATAAAAATATTTTATGACTCTATCTAACAACTGTATGGGGGGTTAGGAATACTTACTGTGGTGAATCAAGCACCATATGGGGGTTTGGAAATAGTTAATGGAACTTGTTGGTTCAGTGTAGATTTACATTTTTTTAATCCTCCGTCGGCTTAATATGTACTTTGTTCAAACTCATAAGTGAGACTCGTACTGATTAATGTCATTGAATTGCACCTAGGTGCAGGCACACAAAGGTTGAATCTTGTGTGTTGCCTTGATCAAGTTTTCCTGGTCCTACCATGGTTCATGGAATTGGTTGGTCTTGATTAGATTCAGTTGACCAGGATTGGTTATTCTGATTCTGATTTCCTCAATCTTTCTGAGGTTCATTAAGATTGGCTTAAAGATTTGCTCTCTACCCCCAAAAAAATGTAAATTGAAAAAAAAAAGCTAAAATGGTTGTTATGGAGATTGGTAGTTTCTCTACCAACAGAGTTATGGAGACACAAAGAGTACTCCTTCCTGGTTAAATAAACTAGAAACCACCAGAAATGTCAATGTGAAAGCTTTATTTTAGGTGATTGAGGATGTTCATTGCATATGATCTCCTGATGACTGTTGCGAGATAATGTATGCAGATGACTTGTTGTAGAGGCTTTTTTGGTTAGCTGCGAGATCACAAGGATTATATGCTGAGAATTATGTTGGTAGTGAAAAACAGGAAATTTGATGACTTCTTATCTCTGTGCAGGCAACCTTTGAGTACCTAATGAAGACATAGATTCCTGACACCTGACTTCTGGACGGATACTCGCTTTAGCAAATCCCCCTTCCAGGAGTACACTGACTTACATGCAAAGCCGACTAAGGCAATACTTCTTGACAACACCGAGAAGGATGAATCTTAGGATGATGCTTGGGAGTGAGTTCTTTCATAGCATTTACTTTGTGTTTTGTCACTTTGTTTAATTAGAACCTAGGTTGAGAACATTTTCACAATGGTATTCTATGATGAATCCTGTCACCATAGTTTTAGTATTCCTGCTATGTGTTTTGCTTTTTCATTGTTGTACACATCAAGATGCAGTTAAATGAGACATGAGCATGAGGTGCTTTAATCAATAGATCAAGATCCTTAAATCATCTCGCAAATTTCTTGAATGGTGGTGTCATTCTTGATATGTTAAATTTCTTCAAGTATTATGTGCCTCAAAATATTCTTTCTTGAACATTGGTAGGATTGAAGTCTTATGTGCCTCAAAATGACCCCATGAAGAGGGGCTGCTCTGCTCTCATCCCCTTTCCTCTTCACCTCAAGCTCTTATTCCTTCTCCTTCACTTAAATCTCATCCTAAATTCTCTCAAATATCTTTGTAGAATCTCCCAAATTCAAGCAATCATTGAAGGGAAATTACTAGTATTTTCAAGAGAACATTGAAATTGAAAATCTGGTTAATTTTTCTCTAAAAATTAGATAAATTCGAGCATATTTGTGTTAATTTAATGACTTCAATTTGAATGCAATTAGATCAATATTAGAGTCATTTCTTGTTGTATCTTCTGTTTGCACTTGATTTATGACTGATCCACAAAAATCAAGTTTTGAGGAATTGAGATGTAAATCTTTGTAAATCTCTCATATTTTAGTAAAAAGGTGGGCAGATAAGCTACACCTTTTTATGATGGTTCTGGATGCTGGGCTGCTTCTATGCATTCAGACATGTGATCTCCCTCTCTCTCTCTTTGTTACCCCAATGTACTAAAAAGAAGAAGATAATAATAATAATAATAATAATAAACAACTGATATTTTTTAAGTCAATCTATAATGAAAACAATGAGGGTGCTCTTTTGCGATCTAGATGACCAAAGCTTATGAAAATAGCTGTATTTTTTTTGTTGGAAAAGTGTGCGTAAATTGATCTTCCTATAACCGTAAGGATGCTTCTTTGCGATCTGGATGACAAGAGCTTAGTCTTTGTGTTATGAAAAAAAGTATTGATAACACTGTACTTGTAGCGGTAAGACTTGGTATATTGATCTTCTTTTATCTCCATGGTGATAAGGCTGTGTATATTTATTTGTTGGAGGAAGTCTCATGCATTGAATTTATACTTTATGATTGAAAAATAATAAAAATGTAATACTAAAACTAGAACTTAGGGAACTAATGTTGACAACGTTGTCTGTCCTGGTCCACAAATTAAGTATTTATTAGTGCATTGCCTTTGAAAGAAACGCAATGTGTTGTGACAAGCAGGTAAGAAAAGGGCAATTCCTGTACTGCTCACAATCTCTCTCCTCACAAGTAGCAGACTTAATCTCAATTCTTAACATGGGCTTAAAGCCCATAGCAGATTACTCAATTCCAAGTACTTAAAAACTTCTAGCAATTAGAACAGGACTAAATTGACGTGATAGAGATTCACATACATATCCTGCAATTAATCACAATTTGACAGATTGTGCATACAGTTTGTAATAATACATTTACATAGAGGAGTGGTGAAATGAAGCTGCGAGACTATATATGCCCACCCACTGGTAGCAGACTTCCACTGGTCCACAAACTCTTGGAAACAAACAACCAAATTGGAACCACCACTACACAGAAAAAATACACCTGAAATGTTAGAACCAAGCACATGCACTTGAGCTCTGTCAGCTTATTTTCCTCTTCTTGCTTGTCTCCCTCATCCTCTTCTCTCCCAGTCTTTCCTCCATTTTCCTGATGAGGTCTTCTGCATTGTCTGCTGAAACTACAATCTGACTTGCTGAGTCTTCTATGAAGCCTTCCTCCACTCCCTTCTTGAATAATGCAAGCAAATCATTGTAGTACCCATCCACATTCAGTATCCCAACCTGTACAAAACAAGCAAAACCCACAGAATTTGGTGCAGACTAAGAGGAAGAATGAGTAGTAGTAGTAGTAGTAGTAGTAGTACTCACCGGTTTGCCATGGATGCCAAGCTGAGACCAAGCTACCATCTCAAGAAGTTCCTCCATGGTTCCATAACCACCTAAAGAGGTCAATGTTGAGAAAATACAGTTAGTCTCAAGTGTTGGCAACTTGTGCACTGGAATGGTTCACTTGGGTTTCACCTGGAAGCGCGATAAATGCGTCAGCATTTTTAGCCATTTCTGACTTCCTCTCATGCATGTCTGCAACTGTTTTCACCTCTCCAATGGTTTCTCCTGATATCTGCACACTCTCTGCTTAATTGCTTGTAGGAAGAAACACAAACTATTTGAACACTTGAAGGCTTACAAAACAAGATAGATGAGTTGGAACTGCACCTCACTTGGCAAGAGGGCAGTAGGAATGACCCTGTAATTGAGTGAAGCATGAGTGTGTACCAAAATGCATGCAAGTCAGTTACACAAAGAAAAGAAAGTTAGAGGAGTTCTTACCCGAGAACATTGCAGCCACCATCAAAGACTGTTTTAGATATCAACCCCATTAGGCCGACACTTCCACCACCATAAACCAGGTCTATTTTCCTCTCTACCTGAAATGAAAGAGGAATCAAGGTCATCAAGTATTGGCAGAGAAAAGGAGACAAGCACAAGAAACAAAATCCAGAGCAGGTCTTTCTTCATAAATATTCTCCTTAGGACAGAATGAATATTCTCAGTGTCATCCTGAAAAGAGAAATTAAGTACATATGCTTCTGCTAGTTGTCTCATCTCATGTTCATGGTGGTGTCTTGAGAAGAGTTGAAACTTGGATTGATTCCTCACCAGTTTCTTTCCAAGGTCAAGAGCTGCTTCACTGAAGGAAGTCCTGTTTCCGGGCCTGCTCCCGCAGAAGACACATATGCTCCTGAACCTCCCTTTGTTTCCTCCTCCCACCGCATTCTGCTGGCTTGCTTCCATCCCCTCAAGAATGAGAGTCCCAAGGGGAAGAAGCAATGAACACAAACTAGCAGACAGTTTTGAGAATTAAAGGGAAGGTAAAGCTAGAGAAGGAAGAATGGATTCAAGCATTGTATCAGAAAGCTGGAAGCCCATACTTTTCCTGCTCAAACAACTAGTACTTTGTGTTGTAGATCATAGCAGCATGAATCCTTCACCATCTTCCCCTCTTTATCCCCTACTCTCTCTCTCTCTCTCTCTCTCTCTCTCTCTCTCTCTCTCTCTATCTATCTATCTATCTATCTGAATCTGATGAAAATTTACCATAACAGTATGTTTCCTTTTGTGCCAATCCAATCAGTGTAGTTTTTCACCTATACTGTTGTTCTCTCTTGATATAATATATACAAACTGATATTATTCTATAAGAACACAGACAACCCTTGTGCTAATTAGCTTGTGTGTCTGCATTACTCAGTGCTTTTTGTATGTCCCTACAGTCCTAGATTCTACTGCATTTTGCGAGCCACATAGCCAATCAGGACCAGACATCTCCTTATCATCATTAGCTTATTCCTCTCAAATTGCAGCAACCTGTAATGATCAGGAGGATGATGGGATTTTAATCCATTTTGGTGGATATCGAATGGATACACAGCACAGTCAAGTCAAAGATGTGCAGTTTGGTGATGAGGCGTCACCAGAAAGCTCTGTGCCACTTCTACAAAGCTTAATTGGTGACAGGAACATCACTAGATCATTTGTTTAAGTGCTGTGTTGGTTAAAGGAGGCGTCGGTGAACCACTCAGGCTCATATAATATGTTCTATCCTGTTAGATCTCGAGTGCTCTTGTCAAAATTGTGAGTCATGTACCCATTGGAGTTAGGAGAGCTGCAGCACAGAATCAAAGGCTTTCTTTTGGGGGTTTCTCTGTTTGATGTTGATGACAAGCTTGCTGCAGCAACACAAGAAGCAGTGTGATTTTGGGTGGGATGATGATGTGTGTGGTTTGACAAAAGAGCTGTTGCTGAAACACTTGTTTATGGTGCATCAAACAAATGTGCTCATTTGTTTCAGCAACAAATGGTAGGGATGACACCTCTCTCTGAACTTGATCAGCTCAATGGCACTACTGAGAAAGATTATAATCATGAACAGTGGTATTCTTCACCTTAAAGAGTAATAGAGCCAAAGGTTTTGATTTCCATTAAAATTGTTGAGAAATGTTTTTATGATTTTAAAGATTTTGATGCACAATACCGTGATATGATCATTATTTTTAGTTAATAGATACTTAATACACGCAATCTAATCAATGTACCACACTAATTAGTTAATAGACACTTAATACACGCAATCTAATCAATGTACCACACTAATTATGTGGAAGATCACAAAAAGCTCGCGTCAATATAATATTTGAAGAGAATATTCTCTTGTTAAATTAATGATTGTATACATCATATTATTTATATATTATAGCTATATTTTTGTTCTAAACTTAAGAAATGAATGTTTATAGACTTTTGACACCTAAAGCGAAAGAATGCATACTGATTTTTATTTTATTGAATAAACTTGTTTATTTATTTATATGAGTATAGTAGTAATACGTGAGGATCTTTTGCGCTCGAACTAAAGTGAGACAAAGGATATGAATTTTCTTCCTCGTCCAATCTTTTCTTCTCGATTGTCACGACAACACTCGAAAAATAAGTCGAGTCAGATCAATCTTAGTTGATGATTATATTTAATCATATCGGTTGAATTTACCAAAGGCTACAGTTAAAAATGATTCAAATTCAAACTAATGCCCAAACAAATTTGACCAAAATAGTCCTGCAGATGGTGTTTCCTCTGTCACTCTAAAAGTAAAAAGAAAAAGAAAACCAAGAACAAGAACAGCATTTGATGCATCATTCTGTAACATTCCTCCCCTCAGTTGTGCCGTGGAGGTCCCATAGCCTCCCATGGCGGTGTGAGACTGACTGCTCATCCGAGGAGGAAGACCATTTCTCTCCCATTATTGGAACAGTGTGATCTGTTTGTCCAAAGATGGGCTCCAACATCGTCCCTTCCCCATGCTCGCTGACCACCACCACATGTTGGTGGTGATGGCATCGTCTTTTTGACTCCACTCCACTCCACTCCACTCATGGCTCTGTTGCCATGAGAGCAAAGCAAGAAGCTTCAACCTTCCATGTGCAATGCTGGCCTTTCCCCATAAGAGAAGCATGCAAATCCTCACTTCCTACCTTTGTTGCAACATTAAGATGCCTCTATTCGGTCTTGTGACTCACTGCTCAGCTTCCATCCTTTTCATCTCTTCATCAAATATTTTTCGTCATTTCACAGTTATTTTTTTATTTATTTCTCGCTCTAAAACTAAAAATTCATCCATTCGTTATATTTTACATCGAACGACAACTATGCCTACAATCCACACGATAAACGATTAGAAGAAACATCAATTGTCATGATCGATCCATCCATTTACATACAATTAGATAAACAAAGAGTTAATGTACACAACTCTACTTCCGTAAACAACCATATCAAAAAGGAGAATCTCCCCCGAGATCTTGTCTGGAACATGATTTGGAGCCACACTGACATTATAATCTTAGTGCCGATGTCATAAGATTCGAAGGTTGACTAATTGCTCTTGATCAAATAAATATTACTTGCACTTAAGCCCAGTATCTATCTACACATAATTAAGAGCTAGTAGAAGGTGCTCCGGCCATCGGAGGCCAATCCACCAAGAGAAAGCAGTTGTTCTAAGAGATGCTATTTATTGTCATCCAAACGAGGCCATCCATCTTGTTTGTGCAGTGAGAAAGATGAGGTTGAGTGTTGACATATGGAGGAAGAAGACACTAATCTAATCCATCATTCCTTGGATTCGTGCTGCTGCCAAAAAGATCGATCACCAACCATGGATTCCCCAATCCTTTGGTTGTCTCTTGGACCGATTCTTCATCATGTTCCTTTTGACCATGAGTCAAATGTTGCTGCGTCTCGAGTTCTTCAATTAAATTTGTGACTCCACTCAAGATTGATTTATTAGTTTCATATTTACATGCAAGTTTAGTGGAGTTACACCTCAAACAAAATGGTGGAAGGTAGAGAGAACAATGATGAGATCATTTATTTGGGATGTAGGAAGATTAAGATGTAGGTCTCCAAAATAATCTTCTTAAACATAAAGGTAAGATAGTATATATTCTCTCTCTAAAACCTACATTAATGAAAGTAAGTCTCATACATGACTTTTTTTTATGTGAATGTACCTAATCCACTTAAAATCGGATACGATTATTAATCGAGTTTTGTTTGAATTTAGATAAAATAAAATTTCACAGGTATCTCACGATAGAAAAATTCTCGTGTTGAAATTTACTTAATTTATTTCAAATTAAATTTAGATATTCTCCAATCAATTTTAAGATAAAATTGATGAAATATATAAATGCTTGAACCAAATTCAAGTAGACAACTTGCTCCATGATCATAGGCATTGTTGGAAGAACATGAACTGACTTCTTTATCCCTCTATTCACAGAGAGAGAGAGAGAGAGAGAGAGAGAGAGAGAGAGAGAGAGAGAACATGACTGACCTGCATATAATGTATGGTGGAGATATTTCCACTGGCTATTTGACGTGTTTATTTGATTAAGCTCAAGTCCTCAAGATAGATGTGTATGAACAAGAGGGATGATATCTTGTACAATATCTCATAGGAATTTTCTTGCATGCATACATGACTAACTCAACCAAATAGTATCAACCTAAATAGTCTCCGTGAAACATTTGCAATCTGGACTAAACTTTGGTTGGGCTGGATTTAGTTGAGTTATTGTAGACCACCAAGTCCAACATCTATATCTATATTTAGATGATAATTTAAGTTGAGCTTATTGGGTTTATAGGAGAATTAAATCCGACATCTATATCTATATTTAGATGATAATTTAAGTTGAGCTTATTGGGTTTATAGGAGAATTAAATTCTAACATCTATATCTATATTCAGATGATAATTTAAGTTGAGCTTATTGGGTTTATAGGAGAATTAAATCCAGCATCTATATCCATATTTAGATGATAATTTAAGTTGAGCTTATTGGGTTTATAGGAGAATTAAATCCAACATCTATATCTATAATTAGATAATAATTTAAGTTGAGCTTATTGGGTTTATAGGAGAATTAAATCCAGCATCTATATCCATATTTAGATGATAATTTAAGTTGAGCTTATTGGGTTTATAGGAGAATTAAATCCAACATCTATATCTATAATTAGATAATAATTTAAGTTGAGCTTATTGGGTTTATAGGAGAATTAAATCCAGCATCTATATCCATATTTAGATGATAATTTAAGTTGAGCTTATTGGGTTTATAGGAGAATTAAATCCAGCATCTATATCCATATTTAGATGATAATTTAAGTTGAGCTTATTGGGTTTATAGGAGAATTAAATCCAGCATCTATATCCATATTTAGATGATAATTTAAGTTGAGCTTATTGGGTTTATAGGAGAATTAAATCCAGCATCTATATCCATATTTAGATGATAATTTAAGTTGAGCTTATTGGGTTTATAGGAGAATTAAATCCAATATCTATATCTATATTTAGATGATAATTTAAGTTGAGCTTATTGGGTTTATAGGAGAATTAAATCCAACATCTATATCTATATTTAGATGATAATTTAAGTTGAGCTTATTGGGTTTATAGGAGAATTAAATCCAGCATCTATATCTATATTTAGATGATAATTTAAGTTGAGCTTATTGGGTTTATAGGAGAATTAAATCCAACATCTATATCTATATTTAGATGATAATTTAAGTTGAGCTTATTGGGTTTATAGGAGAATTAAATCCAACATCTATATCTATATTTAGATGATAATTTAAGTTGAGCTTATTGGGTTTATAGGAGAATCCAACATCTAACCAACTAATGTGGTATCCTTTTCTTATAGATCCAAAGTTGAAATCATTACTATGATATCTTAGCATCCAAATTTCGAGGTCTAATATATGCAAATATCGTTCGGAAAAAAAAAAAAAACCGAGTGATTTAATACTGGATATATATAGATTTTCTTTTTCTTTCATGACATATTTGTAATACACATATCGTAAGATAGAAATAGAGTAACTCACTCGCATTCGATATTGTCACATGATTGATGATGAGTCTATTTTTGTTAGAATCAATATTGTAAGTCCTAAGGAACTCCCTTTAGAAAATGTTTTTCCTCAAATTTGATATTAGAAGTTATCTTCAATTAAAAGAATTAAGAATTGACAATTATGAACCAAAACACACCATATTTACTATATCATCAAAGTTAAATGTTGTTTGGCAATCTTAGTGCCCACAAGCAGTAAACCAATGTGTATAATGTTCTAAAGGAATAAACTGATGAAATTGTCATCATCAAGTTTTACAAGCATAGAAGGGCATGTACAGAAGAGAGAGAGTCTCGAAAACCCTTACTTCAAGATTCTAAAGCTTGGCCAGAGTCACCAATTTAACCTCAGGAACTTAACACCTGCTTCTGAGGAGGTGCAATAGAACCTGCACCAAACAGAAGCTATGTTAGTTTCAGGAATCACACAAGGAAAAAGAGAGTTTTGCGATGGCAACAAGAAGCACCAAGATTTTCCATTACAGCTGCCAAACATTGCGAAACGACGACACGGTAGTCTCTTAAAAGGAGAAACTTAAGAACAACTCTGCATTCTGTATAGCCATTAAATCACTGTATCCTGCTGAACCAAACAGGTGATAATAACCTACAGGAGGCTGATAAATCTCTAGTCTAAGAAGTATTACACTACCAGTCAGATTCCTTGAGAGGAATACAAGTACATGCAAAGACCGATTCACTTTTCTGATGAGTACAACATATCAAATCTATTCCCTGCACCAAGAGATAATTACTGGAAGTTCTTGTTAGCAGTTTTTAATGGAGACAATTACAAGACCAAGTCTATCGTGCCAATTGGCATGTGTCAAAAGCACGCTAGGAAGGTAGCGGCACGTGCCATCCTAAACACAAACCAAAAGTGGTGACATATGGCTAGATCATGAATCGCGTCCAACACGTATGGCAGAGAATCATACTATGTCAAAATGGTACAGAATAACCCTTTTCCATGATATGACAATCCTTGTCTCATGCATCTAGACATGTTTCACAAATCAATCATATTCCATCAAATTATCTTCAATAGCGAGAGAAATCAAAATGTTTCTACCAAAAATGTGAAATGGTGAGGAACTGAGCAGCTGCAAGGTTGCTGGAAAGAGAGTGAGAACATCAAAAAAACATAATAGGTTAAGTCACTGTCAAGATTAAGCATCTCCCGCACGTTTGGATTTTGACCAACTTTTCATTTTAAAGCCACATCTGCAATATCACGTCTGGCATGACCTGAAATCTTGGAATTCCATGAGAATTTGTTTCTCAAATTTGTGGACTCATAAAAACGTGAAACATGATCAATTCTTCAAGACTTAGCAGATATGTCAATCAGCCACAAATACTAAAAGACAGGCAAAAGTGAAATGGGCCATCTTTTATCCATAGAGTATCATGAACTTGACAAAGTCCATGGCTTCTGAAAAATAATATATTTTAATTATATCCAGGCATCATTGAATTCCATGTCACATCATTCCTCATACTGCCATTTTAAGGAATACACTCACAACAAATAATCTCTCCATACTTTGCATAGCTCGATAAGAGGGCATTTGACGCAACAATATCACCACACATTCCATATTTTATAAACTTGCTGGCTCATCTAAACATCTGCTAGTGTAGAAAGGGCAGCAAAACATTGATGATGGTCTTTTTTTTTTTTTTGGGTGAGACTCTTACTAACACAACAAGGAATGCCTCATTGCCCACCAATGCTCTAATCATAATGCTTTATGAGATCTAAGCATACTTGGTCATATGGTTGAGGAGTCTATGCCACTTGGACATTCTTCATACATTTGAATTCAGTACATAAATATCCATATCAAGTCCGAATCTGGTTCCAATACTGTGGACCTGCACATCCCCTGTACTTATCTTTCATGGCGGACTCTTCAGAGAGGCCATTATGATCAACACCAGAAATGATGGTATTCCATGGTGCCCTATCTTTCACACTTGTACTAAAAACCTTAGAACCTTAGCAGCATTGTCAACTGCACCAACTTGGCTTTCATGTCAACTAGCCCATTCCCAATTGCAACCTTTGAGACTGTTGGACCAGTTTGGTAACATGACCATCAATCTCCCTTCACTTATTTTCTGACTCGAGAACCCAGAAGTGCCATCAGCAATACCACATCTAAATCACTACTATACTTCTCCAAATGCATTCAATGAAACAGTGCTCTTCTTGCACATTTGCTGAAATGACTCGATAGCTCTGTGGAAAAATTGAATCGAGCACATGCGCTAACTAGTGTTCTATCCACATAGAGATCTTTCAAGAAACTAGACTCAAAGACATCTAAAAGAATTTGCTCAAGTATAAATTCACTGTAAGAGCAAGAAATAGCTGCAGTCAACAAATTGCACATGAACTCACTGTGTCTGAAACAGCGTACTGAACTCCCAGTTTAAATTCCTGAGAACAGCTCAAAGGCAGAGATGACATCCCTTCTCGGTGAGTTCGCTGAGATGATTAAGATCCACTTGACGGAATTCTCTGCTGGTGTCTGACGAAACACTCACCGGGCATCCCATGTGAAATCCAAACAGAAACCATTGCACATCGAATTCAGTGCATGAAGACACCAAAATGATTGCAGACTGCCAGGTGTTTGAGTTTAGCCTATGTATTTGTTTTCCAAGACATGCTTGAAGACGACGCTGCCAAAAATGAAGCAAGCACGCTAAAATCGAGACCGAGATCATCAAGAAAAACAGTCGACAGATCCGTCAGGGGACCAGTTCCAAGCGTATCCAGCAATGAAGCAAGTCTGAGGAACCACGATCTTCTCCGGCATTTGATCAAACAACTTACGAGCGCACGCCAAGTTGTCAGCTCTCCCGTAGAGGTTGACCAAATTGCCGGACGAAGCCAAGCTTTTGGTGAGACCTTCGGGCATGACGTCTACGTGACCTTCGTCACCGGGTGGATGATCTCAAGGATGTGGCGGCGTGGATGCCTCGGTGCGGCGCTGAGGAGTTCATGACGGACGAGGATGCAGGCCGGGGTTTTACGTGGGATTTGGAAACGTAGTAATCGTGTGATATATATATATATATATATGATATGAGAAATAAATAACCTTAATTACATAAATAAGGATATTAATTATAATATCTACTCATCGTCATATCTTTTATAGACTACTCATACACCCAATGATAAGAACATATATTTTCAAATATTTTAGGCCCTAAGACCTAAGTGAATAGATCAACAATCAATACAATAGAACTCAAATTCTTAATTGACATTAATTATCTCTAGACTTTTTTCTCTAATCATCACACACTTTATACCATAATGCATAGAACTACTAGAATACTTGTGAGAAGAAAACTACTATGATATGTTATATATGTATATATATATTTGTGTGTATATATATATATATATATATATA
>LVTN01001045.1:44113-82441 GCA_001649415.1 Musa itinerans
GTGCAAAGCATGAACATACCAAAAGACACGGATATACATAAGCATTACATCAAACATTCTGGTTAGAAGTTTGTCCGTGACATTTTGATACATAAATGTCTATCTAATTATTTATTGGAATTGATCTCTTGAATTCTAATAAATAGAGATAAGATGATTCTGACATATCTATATTCAGTTGCTCGTACCCTTTTTAAGATAATTTTAATTTATATAAAACCTAATTTATTTGAACGTAGACTTGTGTATCCTTCTAATAACATTTTATTTAAATAATTTGGTGTATGATTGCCTATTCAAATATTTACTCAAACTTACCTTATAGATTATGTCAGCTATCAATTCTTGTTTATACGTTTTGGAATTTAATTTCAACTAAGATTCTCACTCAAATTAGACTTTGTTGATGATTTAAACTTTTTTTTATCTCTTAGTCGTTGATTCTTTGGATGAATATTATTTTTTCCTATATGCTTCTAATATATTTTTATTTTCTCAATGATCTTTAAACTTATATTATGTTCATCCAAAAATGAATAATATTAAGTTATGTTATTAACTAAAATTCTCTTTCAAATGAGTATGTTATTACTTTAAAACCTCTTTTATCTCTTAATCACTATTATTGTTATAATTAATATGTTCGTGTGTATGTTATTATTGTCTTACATGTGTTTATGATATATCTTATTTTCTTGATAAGAATATTTTTATTGTAAGATAAATATGAACTTTTGTTAGAAATAAAAATTTGAGTTATGTATAGAGCTTTGCTATGTTTTCTAATTTATATGCTTATGTATTGTTATATACTTTTTATTTATATGAATGCATTCAATAAAATATCAAATATACCTCTTAAACTCATGACTTATATTTTATTTGTTATATTATGAATGCGAATGACATATCAAATATGATTATTATTGAGCTCGTCTTACATTATGATTTTAATTTATGCTGCTATATGTTCCATCGATAAGAATGAATTCGATTGACATTTGAGTATAATCTTAAGCTCATGTTTTACATTATGATCTTGATTCACTCTTATGTTGTTATATGTTCATTTAATATCAATGAATCAAATGAAATGTGATGTATGTATGTCTTGAGCTCATACCTTTTGATCTTGATTTACTTATATATTACTTTTTTCTCCTTATTAAATATAAATTATGTGAAATGTTAAGTATGACTCTTGAATCCATGTTTTACACCTTAATATTATATTATATGATTTATTTTTTCTATTTCATGAATATTATAGTCACTTTTTGTGCTTTGTAACTTATTACATAAAATTTTCATATCTACTTTCTACTCACACTCTTGTTAGTTTTGGATTGGACAAGTAAATGGTGAAAGATTTTGACATTTTTTTATGATTTAACAAGATAAAATTGTAAAGAACACTTTGCCTATAATGTTGTCTAAAACTATGAGTTGGTGTATGATATTATAAAGGCTAAAAGATCTCTCATATTAAAGTTTAAAAATATTAAATATGAAGATTTTATATTGATGGGAAATTATGGTAAATAATTAGTTTTTTTTTATGATTACGATGTTTTAATTGGATCTTATGAGTTGATTGTCAATAATTTTAATTTGACATTGAGTTTTATGAAATTATAAAGTAATATATTGTATAATTATAAACTATATATATTGTATAATATGTGTGAATAAGAACTTAATGGTATCCTCAAATTGTATGTTATGGATTTTAAGTTTGGATACGTGGAGAATTAAAAAAATATTATTATCTTTTAAATAAGCTTGCATCACCATTAACTTTCTCTTAAAATATAACTCTTTAATTCTTTTTATCTTATTGGTCATTATTATACATTTTATATTAATATTATCTCAATCCAAGTTGTAAACTCTTTGTTTTAATTTATATATAAAAATATTATATCATAATTTTTGAAATTTTATCATCTAGTCTAGTAAATATTTTTCATTGTCTTTTATTATCTTTTATTTATTAAACTTCCATTATATATATATTTTTCATCAACTTCCATTAATATGTATATATATACATATATATATATATATATATAACAATAATGTAACAAAAAGTTCATTATAAAAAACTACAATAAAAAACATGCTTTAAACTTGATAATCAAACTTAGTTAATATAAGAAAATATATAAAAGCAATTATATATCACTTAAAATCTGGATTATATACAAGGACAATTCCAAAAATTAAATTGTGTTTGGATTTGGAGATTTATAGAGATTAAATTGGATTTAGTCTTCTATCTTATTTCAAAATATCATTCAGTTCATTTCATTTGAAATATAAATAAATATATTGTCATTTCAAGGGAAGATGAATTTGAGATACCAAAAGACTATAATTAAGGAGATATCCAAGTGGTTAAGAGGTTATGTATACAATAAAGCTATGGATTATGTAATGTATAAATAGAACAAAAATAACAATACTTACCTTTGGGCTACAAATAGATTTTTTAAGGAAATCCATGTTATATATATATATATATTTGCATGTTTTTTCAAGAATATATAAATTATTTTTTTTTAAAAAAAGGGATATATATGTATAATATTTATTTTGGTATATATACAGAGTCAATTTTCTAGAAAGTGGTATTTTGGTCACCAAACACCCTGTTTTCAGGCTTTTGCCAATTGGCAACAAACATACTCCTGTTTTCTCTCTCTGTCTTGACCTAAAATTTCAAAAAAAGAGAAAGCTTGGGTGGAAGAGAGAGAGAGAGAGAGAGAGAGAGAGAGTCTGTTGGATTTGTGTTCTTCCCCCTTTGTTGCCTACTTTGCCTTCTCCTCCTACCTCTTTCATGGAAAGAGAAGGAAACAGATAGAGAGAGAGAGGAGAAGGAAAGAGAGAGAGAGGAGAGAGAAGTGGAAAGAGAAACAGAGCTTGAAGCTTTGGCCCTCTCCTCCTACCTCTTTCATGGCCCATTCCTAAATTCTCTCCCTAATCGTTTCCTCTCCCCTTTGTCCCCATTGATAAAGCCCTCTGGTATTCTCCCAAGGTCACATCTTTGGCTCTTTCAGATCGTAAAAATCCTTCTTTTCTATTGCTCTTATATTCGCGCTTTTCTTGTTCTTGTTCTCCTCCTGATAGTTGTCTCGGCGATTTTAACCTTGTAGGTTTAATCCTGCTTCTTTTTCTTTTCTTTGTCCCAGGAGACAAAAAAAATCCAATCTTTTCTTTCAAGCTGCAGGAAGTGACCTTTCCTTACTGTTTTGGCGTTTTTCTTTTAGATTTGACGGAAAGATCTTATCTTGCATCTGCCTCGGTTGGATCCCAGAATCTTCTTGGGAAGAGCTCGGTTTTCGGTTTCATTCTTCGAAAAAAGATCGGATCTTGGTCGCAGAATCTCCTAAGTCTCAATGGGGAATTGCTGCATGACGCTCGCCGATCCGGAGAAGAAGAAGCGGAAGAAGAAGAAGGAGAAGAGGCCAAATCCCTTCTCGTTCGACTACAACCGCGGGCCGGGGGCTGGCCTCGTCGTCCTCAGCAATCCCACCGGCCGGGACATCGGCAGCCAGTACGAGCTCGCGCAGGAGCTCGGTCGGGGTGAGTTCGGCGTCACCTACCTCTGCACCGACAAGGCCACAGGGCATCACTACGCGTGCAAGTCCATCTCCAAGAAGAAGCTGCGCACCGCCGTGGACATTGAGGACGTGCGGAGGGAGGTGGAGATTATGAGGCATTTCCCCAGCCACCCCAACATCGTGAGCCTCAAGGACACCTACGAGGACGACGGCGCCGTCCACCTCGTGATGGAGCTGTGCGAAGGAGGGGAGCTCTTCGACCGGATCGTAGCAAGGGGGCATTACACCGAACGAGCGGCTGCCGCTGTTACACGGACCATCATAGAAGTCATTCAGGTCTCATCTCTGCACTTCTGCTTTCTCTTTTTACCCATTCTTGTTCTTTTACTTAGTATTTGCATTAGATATTGCTCTATGATATGCTTTTTTTCATTTGTAATGTCTTAACATCTTGATGTGTGTGAAAGCGCATCACCTTTTGTTCTTTAGGGAACTTTATGTTTGGCTTTGTGCAATCACTCATGTTTATTGGCAAGTCATTTATGATATCAGTATTTAGAATCACCTGAGCTAAAACTTTTCTATATCACCTTCCTTGAATATTCCAGCACTAGCAATAGGTAATTCTGGCCTCCTTGCTACAGTTCTCACATTTGCAAAAGTGAAAGGTATTAAATCTTTGTAGATTCTTTGACCACATGAAAAGGTCATTGGTTCTATATGTGTTCATATTATTTGTTTGAAATCGACTTACCTTTTACTGTTAAATGCTTGTGCCTCTTTGTTCCTTCACTTTTCGGAGCTCCATCTTCTTTTCGTTCATCTAAGCCCTTTTTTTCTCTTTTTGGCAACAGTAAGCCACCTTTATGAATGTGTAAATATTTTTTATCAGTGGTAGTTCAATCTGTCTACATGCTTGCATCTCAGATTTTCTTGTTTCCTGTATGGTTTAGGATTTATATTATGCCCGTATACTTCTGCTGTGACCATGTGTCAAATTATTGCTGGATATCCTTGCTTTAGCTTCAACTTTAATTAAGTAATATACTGGCATTATTTAATTTTACCTGCTTCATGTCATGATCAGGTGTGTCACAAGCATGGGGTCATGCACCGGGATCTCAAACCTGAGAACTTCTTATTCGGGAACAAAAAGGAAAATGCACCATTGAAGGCCATTGATTTTGGGTTGTCTGTGTTCTTTAAACCTGGTAAATTGCGGGAAGAAATGCCCTTTTGCTGCTATCTTGGCTCGTGTATTTTTTTCCTTGTTAGCTTCAGATTTAAATATGCTTGTGGATCCCTGACGATTGATATTTGGCTTCGCTTGTTGCGATTATTAATGGAGGAAAGACGCTGAGCATATTATATAATCTGTTCTGTAAAGTCTTCCAAATTGTGATGCTTTTTTTCCCTTATCAGGTGAAAATTTCTCTGAAATTGTTGGCAGTCCTTATTACATGGCGCCGGAGGTTCTAAAGAGAAATTACGGCCCAGAAGTTGATGTCTGGAGTGCAGGAGTGATCCTATACATCCTGCTTTGTGGTGTGCCCCCATTTTGGTCAGGTAAATTTCTTCTACAAAAGGACGAAAACCATTGGAAACTTTATGATATCTTCTTTGGCTTTCCTTTATGTAACACCAGTGTATCCAAAAACTGAGGTGTGTGCTCATTAACCATCAAACTCTTTTTTCATCTGCAGAAACTGAACAAGGTGTTGCACAAGCAATTCTTCGTTCTTCCATAGATTTTAAAAGAGATCCATGGCCCAAAGTTTCTGACAGCGCTAAAGATCTAGTCAGGCATATGCTTGATCCAGATCCCAAACAGAGGTTCACAGCCCAGCAAGTCCTTGGTAATTTTTAAATTTGCATCCATTTTGCTTCGTTACTTGTTCGAACTTACATTTTTATTTTACTACCTTGTTACATATAATTAGTGCTACATTTTTATATTATTTATCTTAAGATGATTGCGGGTCTGCATTATTATATTATCTAAATATAGAATAATCAATTTATTCTTGGTTCTTTATCAAGAATCAGTGGCTGATATTGAATCCTATTTGACTTATTTCAGTATGCCTACAAGTCAAGGAGGCGGTACTATTTATTTTTTGCAAATATTTAGTACAGTTGGATAATTACTAGATACCACTTTTATCGTTGGTTTTCATGCATTTCCATATATGCTTTACGACAGCAACCCTCAACTTGTACCTCATATTTGAATGAGTAAGAAGATGTCTTTATTGAAAGACAATAAGGACACTGGATGTGAATCGAGGTCTGTTATATATTCTTATTTTCCTCGACAGGAAAATGTGTTGGCACATGAGCTGGCCAATTTTTGTCGTTGAAATGAGAGAGTGTTGAGGTGTCGGGAGCTGAAGCTTCCAACTTTTTGTCTTCAAACACTTTTAGACTTGTTTCTGATGGTTGATTAATGAATGTGGCTTTTTGTTTTTATATAGAATTCTTTTAACGTCATTGTATGTATGTCTTCTTTCTTTAACTGATACGATCCTCATAGCATGTATCACAACTTTGAATTATGCCTTTATGTTGCAGATCACTCGTGGCTGCAGAATGCCAAGAAAGCTCCTAATGTAAATCTAGGTGAAACTGTGCGTGCAAGACTCCAGCAGTTCTCTGTGATGAATAAATTTAAAAAGAAAGCCCTAAGGGTAAGAACTAAGAATATTCATTATTGTATTGGTTGAGTCCATTCCACATCCAAAAAATATTCACATTTGGCTTCTGATACTGTACATGACTAAGAATTTTCTTGTTAGCTGTTCTCTATCTATGCACTTTTATCAATGTTCCTTTTCAAGCAGATCCCAGCCACTGATACATTCAGACTTATCATCGCAGGTGGTGGCTGAATATTTATCTGTTGAGGAAGCAGCAGACATAAAGGATATGTTTGACAAGATGGACATAAACAAAAATGGAAAAATAAACTTTGAGGAGTTGAAATTAGGTTTGCATAAGTTTGGTCACCAGATTTCCGATGCAGATGTACAGATATTAATGGAAGCAGTAAGTACATAATCGGATGTCTTAATTGTTATTTGAGGAACTTCTCGTTTGTGTCCAACTTGTGGTCTCGTCAGATTCTTTACTGCAATGTACACCCAAAAGCAAAGATGCAAACCTTGATGGAAAATAGAAAGTAGTTGGAAGAAAGTTGGTTGCAGTAAATGTAATATATTGTATCATAATCTACTCTTACATATGTTATAATAAAGTTATTTATTTCAAAGATTGTTAAACTGATCACATATTGTTGATGACAGGCTGACATTGATGGAAGCGGCACCCTGAACTATGGAGAATTTGTTGCTGTATCAATTCACTTGCGAAAGATTGGAAACGATGAACACCTTCATAAGGCCTTCTCATACTTTGATCAGAACAAGAGTGGTTACATAGAAATTGAAGAGCTCAAGGACTCGTTGGTGGATGATTTAGGTCCAAATCATGAAGAAGTCATTGATGCTATCATTCGTGACGTAGACACTGACAAGGTCAAATATCATAGTCCTTTCACGGACAAAACCCTATAACCTATTACCTACTTGCTTGCTTCTTCTAATCTCATGTAAAAAAATTCTCTTTTTGTTTAGCATACAATTAAAACATGTTTATGAACCTTATCGATAAGATTAAAATGTAGTGAGCAAGAATCTGATCTTTTCTCTGATAATGATAATAATAATAATGAGATGATGTTGGCATTTGGTTGCAGGATGGGAGGATAAGTTACGAGGAGTTTGCAGCGATGATGAAAGCAGGAACGGATTGGAGGAAGGCGTCGAGGCAGTATTCAAGGGAGCGCTTCAGTAACCTCAGCTCAAAGTTGATGAAGGATGGATCTTTGCAGCTAAAAATTGGGGCAGATTAAAACCAAAGAAACATATCTTAGAGTATTTTGAAATTGGAAATCCTGTCTTTGGCATTCTTGCTTGTTGATTTCAATTTAGGACTCGAGTCTGCAGCCACATCTTTGGTTTTGGTCTTGTTGGGAACGACGAGCTAATTGCCAGCTATGTTAAGATGTGTTCTCATTAGAGGGATGTTGATGGGGCTTATGGCTGTAACAATGTGACTAGTTGTAGGATATGTTGATGCAGGAAGGTGGATGCCACATGTTGGGTAAAGGCATCTTAACTTTTCAAGCATTTGGTCTAATTATTCTCTGTAGATCTTGTCTGATCCAAGCAAACTTTGAATATATTATGCCCTCCTTCCAATCCAACATTGTGTTTATTGTGCCCTGCCATCTGATGATGAACACTTGTTTAGAGTCTTGTTTGAACAGTGATATTGTTTCTTTGCGACTCGAGTCTCAGTAAGTTAGTTCTATCGACTATTCCAAGACCGACATTTTTTTTTTTTAGTCTTGATTCTTGGACAATTGGCTATTAGAAGTTTCAGTAAGTCGATATAAATTTGACAAAATCTTCCGCAAGTGTGTTTCATCACTACCAATCTTGAGCTTCTTGTTGGTCATGCTGTGCAGTTTTCTTGACCATGTTTGACTTCAATTTCATCTCCATTTTTCCTTGTTCTACATATCAAGGATCTAAAAACTAGTTTCATCAACTTATCGACGATCAGCATATCGGACTCCAATATTATTGAATGTGATAATAAAAAATTAAAAATAAATAATATATTTATTATATCATGTTATATATTTTCAATGTTGTAGATGATATTTAAATATTTGCTATATATATATATATATTGAAGGATATTGAAACCTATAAAGTTTGATACAACACATTTGAAATGGGAGCCACACATAACACAAAGAGGTGTTGACAGAACTCCCCCAGTGCTTATCACCATCACCATCATCATCATCATCATCATCATCATCATCATTGCTATGACTTGCATGGCTGTTTGACGTACGAAGGAAGCTAGCGGGGGGATTGGGGGTTGTTGAGGACATGAGGAGGCTATTAATTGCTTTGACTCGTCCCTTCTTCTCCAACCACTCATAGAGGAAGCTTTTCTTCGGGCGATGTGATCCGCGGCTGTAAGCAAACGCCATTCGATCCGGAATTAGAATCTGAGAACAATTTGAAGGAGTCATGGTTTCTCTAGAACAAACTTTTCTCTCTCTCTCTCTCTCTCTCTCTCTCTCTCTCAACAACAAATAATATAAGAAGATTATTTTTTTATGAACCGAATAAACAAAATTGGAGTTACGAAAATAATATTATTTTTTATTTATAAGAGATAGAAAGTTTGGAAATACTAAATTATCATTACTAATCGTTAATATCCAACAAGTTTAAAAGGTATGAAAATTTCCAAGTAACTGAAACACTCACTACTTTCATAGACTATTTTGATTTCTTGTTTCCTAAACTTAATTCTAGAAGAAAAAAATACTAATTTATAAGGGATAATAATATTTTGAAGTGCAACCCATCACAATATTATACTATCATCATCACATCAAAACAAAAAGAAAAGAAACAAATCCCAAATACTATCTCAATTGTCGATGCTTAGAGCTTCGACAGTCCTCCATCCATAGACACACAGCAATCGAGTAGTCTCTCCTGCCATGGCCATCCCACCCCACACTCCATTCCTTGCAAGTGATGATTGTTTGCGTGCTCTCTGCTACAGTGATTTGATGAGAAACGCCATGATGAGTTAAAACACATTCGAGCATGCCTCTGCCAGTTCGCAGGCCTTCTTCTTCACTTGATTCTTCATGCTGCCAAATCCCTCCCACTAAATATAATGATATTAAAAATATCATTATAAATTGTCGATTACTGTATAAATTTTAAAAAGAAAAAAAAAGGTTTATACATGGTACTATAATATATAATTTATTTATTCCAGAGACAACATATATTTTTTAATACCTCTATGAATTTTCAAAATCTTTCATTTAGTTCTAATATTTTTGTAAAAAATAATTTTCGATTCGAACATGATTTTAAACATGAGGCCTATCACCAGTATGTAATAATATACTAACCACCATTATGATATCTCAGTAGAGATCATTTATTTTTTATTTTCAGACTAATATGATGTCTTGTAACACAATCGTAAACATTTCCAATGGTTATGAATCCCTGAATAATCAAAAAATTAATATTCTTTAAATTGAGATTTTCTTTGCCAAGAATGTTAGACAGAAGCAAACAAAGAGGACATCCACACTAAACCTCCCTGTCATAGGAGATTGTATGATTGTTGTTTGTATTTCATATGAAAGAAGCAAATATAAGTTGGGCCGAAGCTTCGAATTAACATCCGATTTCATTCATAACAGTGTGTTATCAACGTACATGAAAATGAAACAAGGGATCATTGAATGCATTTCAAGTGACGATAGACAACGTATTACAACAACAACGACAAAAAATAGAAAAGAAAATCCACCAGCTTTTTCTCCACAAGGAGCATCCGACGATTCCTCAAAGCAGTGGATAACCTAGAAAGAATATATTTTAACATGTATTTCACCTGTCAATGCAAAGCAATTAACAGCATTCCAACTGGAGGGGATTCAATAGTGATCTGCTCCTCCTTGGTGTGAAACACCAAAAGCAGAAGATACTGATGCACTGCTCGATAATGGCTCTCACATGAAGCTGCAATAAAGGATTTCTGAAAGTTAGAGTTTTGGAAAACCATTGACCAAAACAATATAGTTTTGCATGGCCATTTAGATTTTAGACCTTGCAGTCCGAGTAGGGATCATTAAGCATGAATTTTAGCTGAAAAATCATCCCTGCTTCTTGGAAACTTGCGACAGTTCCGGATAAACCAGCACTTACTGGGGATGTTAGGTTCACTAAGCATCATAGAGAAGTCAATCGTCCTTACTATGAGAGAACTTAGGTGCAAGTGAGGGAATGTTACTATCTTCTCGGGGCAGAACAAGATAATTCATCACTCTTTCCCAGACTCCCTTCCAGCCGTAATGTTATTGAGCACAATCATTCCCTGAAAGACAGTTTTATATCATAAAGAATATATATTAAGCAAATAATAAATCATTAGTTCTGCTTGAAAACAACTACATTTGAATCATGTCTGAACAAAGCCAAAGCATGTCATCTTCTGGGTGAAATTTCCCTTGATGGAACATCAGAATCATCACTTACCAAAAAAAGGCTAAAGATTCAGATAAATTTTAAACACAGAATTTTATATTATTGTTTGTCCATATTTTACTCCAAAGCTTTTTTACAATCCGACTCTTTGAAAACTGATGTCAAATCTACTGAGATGCAAACTCTATTTAGAATGCCAGACATGAAAAACTGAGGAAGTTCATTAGCTTTAGTACCAGGAAAATGCAATATTTGAATTTATATGCACCATTAGTCTAAAAAACCATCAGCGAGGTATGGCCATGAGTTTTTAGTAATAACTTCAAGCTGGTGGGATTAATATCCAGCAACTTGGCCATGAGTTTCTAGTAATAGCTTCAAGCTGGCAGAGTAATATAGACAACTTATAAGTTAGTACATTCTTATTTCACTAGCACTGATGCACGACTAATGATCATGCGTGAAGATATCTCCGAGTCAACAGTAGGAAAAAAAAAATGGGATGGTAGAGAACAGCAAGAATTTGGCAGAAGTTATATAAAAGTAGACAAAGATGGCACAATTGAACACACACCTGAGTATATACTCCTACAGATGATGCATTCTGCAACTGTCTCACAACAACATTTAAAAACATTGTTTTCTAAAGATGCAACATTGTCTTCTAGAGATACATTATTGACAGAGTCACATCACAATTATCAAGAATACTATTTACGAGTGCCAAGGCTTGCTCTTGCACAGAATATTCAAAATCTGCAGTATAGTATATTTCCAGTCATTTGCATTAATAACCAGATTTCATGATGTAAGATAAGGAAGTAGATTTGAGAAATACCATATATCAGGCCAACTAGAGTACAAGATGTTAACTCTTTAAGAATGTATTCTTGATCAGTTATTGCCCCACAGAACATCAGATTCCTTAGAAAGATACAAATTTTAATCTGAGTGTTGAATCCATGGAATTCGTCAGTTGGACAATTCACGAGAACTCCATGTCAGATTAGTACATATTTTCACATAGCACAGTTGGCAGCAGCGTTGCAAAACATAACTAAGCACCGCAATCTACAAAAACATCAAAATCTACTATAGAACTGTGCTGTCACTATTGCAAATCCACTAAGAGGTTACGAAATGCAGGTCTTTTTTAATCCACTTTTGTACACAATAAAATATTAGATGTACAACAAATAGATTATGGAGATGTTGACAACAAAAAACCAGCAGACACTAGTAGTATAAATCACAATACTAGTAGGACTATATCCCTCCATAAAATCAAATGACACTTGCTTCTCTTTTATATAATAATAATAATGAATTGGCGACACAATATGGAAAACAAATAAACATGTAGATACCATCCATTGATATTGAAACCAAGTAAACATGTAGCTAAAAATTTAGTTAAACTAAGAACTTTTGTCATTAATAATGATGATAACATCAACTTATTAAGCTGCCAATATTGACCTACAGCTTCTTGTTAATTTAATGATGATATATTAAGCTCTATTGCAACTTAATCAGTGTACCTTATCTGAAGATCCAGATATATTCCTACACAATCCCATTCTTCCCTCAAGATAAAAAAAATTGCCCAAAAAATTTGCAAGTTCTTTGTGACAACATCGGGGCAAGATAAGGGAGGCCAGACTAACTTCTAATACAAGTGAAATTTATTGTCCATGTAGACAAACTTACCTGAACCGATGTAGACGAGTCTCGCAAAAGTCGGACCACGTTACCAATAACTGCCTCACTGTAAAAATAGCCTTCACTTAGGTTCTGCAACGGATCATAACTTATCAATAAAATTCTAAAATATTTGAATAAAATACTGAGAGAAAAATATTTCCAGACAATTCTAAAATATTTGTTAATTCATGATACCAACTAATTAATTGGTATCAAGTAAATCATCCTAAACTAGTAATTCATAAAATTCGTACAATAATAAATACCAACTAATCATGATTAAATGATTTAAACCACTCAGTGAATAATAAAAAAAATATTAAATTATAAAATCATTACTAAATAAAATCAGTCCAATCAAGTCAAAGTATGATCTAGATCTAGTCAAGACCTGACTAGCAGAATATCACATACAATTATAACTAAGTCTGAGGTTTTAGTTTCCCCGAACATGCTAGCAGACACACTAGGATTCAGGTATGCTCTATGCCAAATATTGAGGTGGGATCCCTTCCCTTCAAATATCTGGAAGCTACGATTGCACCAAATAGAGTCCCTACGTCAACTCATGGAGAAATACTTCATAAACTCTCAAGTGCAAGCTTGCTAGCTGGCAAGGAACTTACCTTTCATGCTGGTCGAATTGTATTGATTAGTTTGATTCTTAATTTGAAGCCTCTTCATTTACTTACTGTGACATGGATGCTTGAGCAAATCCTAAAATCAAAGCTCATTACGGATTTTTTGAGACAAAAAGATTACACCTCGCCTAGGTTGCATCTCATTGCTTGGGACAAGATCACTTCTAAATCTAAAGGACTTTGGGTGCACGATCTTTGTTAGTCTAGATTTGCGGTGCATGCCACTTGGATGATGATGTAGCTAAACCAACATAATGGGCTATGGGTTATTGTGATGTGAAATATAATCCTGTGCGTCCATGAAATATATATGTATTGAGGAATTAAAGCTGGAGCAAGAGGTTCTTCCTACGATCCATGCAGATGCTCCATGGGGGTTTCATTAAATCAATTGACGGAGCAATGACCTGCTTTCTCAAGGATGGTTAGAACTTTCATATGTTTGTTGGAAGAAAGCTAACTTCTATTTATATAGAAAGAATATGATCGGTCTTTATGCAAGGTAATCATTTTAGCCATTCGGTTGTTGGAATATTTAACTGTTATTGGACTTAAAATGTCCTGATACTGCCAGTCGAATGCAGATTGCACGAGCCCCTTCCGATGACCATGTCTGGAAATCCAATTCTAACAGTGTTTTCAATGCTAGGACCACTTACAGATATTTGATAATGTTCATTGTAAGGATACAACTATAAGTTGGTTGGATAAAATTCATGGTGGATTCTCATATCCCATCCGGTCCAGAAATTTTGCTGAAAATTGCTTCATAAATGACAAACAGACTAGCTCAGATACATATTATGGTTGAACAATCATGTCCTTCATGTGGGTCTTTCCATGAGTAATCTCTCCAGTTATTCTTTAACTTTTCTCTAGTTTGAACTTTGAAGGTCTATAAAGAGGAGTATAAATGTCAAAATTCAGAAATTTGAGACTTGGGTCGATGGCACTTGGCTCAAGTAGGGAAATGATACTTCACAACTTTGTGATCCTTAGTGCTTTCATCACAGACCTTTTATGGTTCATTTGGAGGTAATGTAATTTTCTTGTGCAACTAAATCTTACATTTACCTGTTCTTAAACATCAGCATTCACCAACTACTATGCTAGAAAACAAGTGCTTAAAGGACTTATCTTGTGCAACCCTACTGTAGTTTGACGGCATAAATCACCCACAGGATGGATAAAAGTTAATATTGATGGGTCTGCTTCTCAACAGGATCAAGAATCGGGATTTTTTTTCTGTGTGATGAATACGTGTGTGATTGCTAGGTATAAGTTTATATCAAACAAATTTGTTGTTTATTGTGAGGCCTCATGTGCAAAGGAAGAAAATCTAAGAAAGGAGAAAGTTTTACTTGAGTCCAAACTGGAGGCTAATTCTAGTACTTGCTCTGCTGCTCGAGCTCCTCCTTGGATAATACTAAACATCATATTGAACAACAAGCAATCGGTTAACCTTTTTGGGCAGTTTTCATGTATTCACTGTTATAGGGAGGGCAATCAAGCGACCAATTGGGCTGACATACAAGATGCTCTTAGATGGAACAACGCAGTAAGCACCATAATATTTCAGCAAAGGCTTGAATGAGGATTTCCAACACCAAGATCTTGTGCACTTTCTCCTTTCCAAGAAATACCTCAAGTATCTGACGTTATTGGTTGAGTTACCTACCTCTCCTCTTGTTATTGAAATCCACATGACATTAAAGTGTTTATGAAAGGACGAAAGCCCTCTATCCATCTCGATGATTGTATGCCCCTAATAGAGCTTTATTTCCGTTCTGTTCCTAGTTATACTTTAGAAGACTAGATTTCATTATATCTTCCCTCCTAAGATTTTCCAAGTAAACTTCTTGGTGTTTTCCACTTTTAAATCCTACTTTTACTTGGAAGCTTTCATCTCAATGATTAGCTTTCGCTATAAAATCACTCTTCGTACTTGCAATTTCATCAGTGAGCAAAAAGGAGCACTTGGTTCCCCGACAACACAACCCTTAACGATGTCCTTAATCTAACAATCACTTCCATACTTTCTTTCACAGCAGTTCTTCGTAAAACATGCCACTTTTTACCTGTCTACAACTAAAGATGACCTTGCCAAAATCTACATGCCAGCAAACCCTCGCACTTATCCTACATCCTGCAGCTCATAATCGACCCTCGTCGAGCATAATTTTCCAAGAACCTCTCAATTCATTCCATTGTAGGCTAGTAAAAGAAAAGAACAAGAAACCATAAGGACACTTGGCTTCCTTAGTCAAATTCAGAAATCGAAATCAAGAAAGAGGAATCGCCAAATCATCGTGTACCTTATCATCGGAATGGAAAAGGATGCCGGCGGCCGCCTGCACGATGACGGCAGCGTCGCCGGGGCCGTTCGCTGCGGAGGAGGGCGGGCTTCATGGTCTTGTTACCGATGAACTCGTTCTTGACCTGGCGGAGGGCCTTGAGCAGGGCCTCCCCTCGCGCCCCGCGGCACCACCCACGCCCAGCCGCGCCGTCAGCTCCTCCAGGCGGCTGCCCTCCGCCGACGCCGAGGGATGGTGGTCGGCTGCTCGCGAGCGGTGAGGACCGGGAAATGGCGCGCTCGATCCGTCGACGTGCGTTTGGGAGCGACGGTGGTCGTCCCTCTCGAGAGAGAAATAATTCGACATAAATTTCCCACCCACCAGCAAATCTCTACCATTCTTCCGGTCGGAGATACATATCGGGACCCACATGAAACTTGAGAACTGTCAAATCAGATGAAAGGTGGCCGAAGAGCGTAGGGACGCATCTGTAGCAAAAGACTACTCAGTTCAGAGCACTGATTTCAGTAAATTAAATGTGGTAGAATACTGCTTTTATTTTTATTTTTTTTGGAAAATTACTGCCAAATAGAAGGCTTAGAAATTGAATAAATAAATATTTTCAGTAAATTAAATGATCAAATTATATTTCACTTGGAATTACTGTACATTAAATGTGGTAGCAGCATGGCATGTTTTTTTCTTTTATAATAAAAGTAAACTATTATAAAATCTTAAATGTTATGAACAAAATTTATTGCTCAGTCAGTAAACTAATTACAGTCCTAAAAAATATACTCAAACTTATAAATAGAGAATTTACTATAAAGGCTGAATATTTGTCTTAGCAAATCACAAAATACTAAAAATTCGGAGTAGTTTGCTAGACAAAATTTAAGAAGGCACGACGAATCGAAACTAATGAGAACATTAAAAAGAGAGAGTTTTGATAGAGTATACTGTGGATTTCGTCACTTAGACACAACCTTCGATAATGTCAGCGCAAACGTGAAACCTCGGGAGGAAGACGTGGCACCACGTTGGATGCGCCATCAAGAATTCGGGACGATGGTCGCTCCCCTCTCGTGCCATCTAGAGCCACACGAGTCAACGTCATCCCAAATAAGGACCACTTCGGGAAGTTTGAGACGGTGCCGCATGACGTCATTCCACGCATACTGGGTGTTGATCGTTCGAAGGTACAAACTCGTCGGCCAGGGAGTCGATCGTCGCGCAAAGATCGCGTACGACCGACCCTCAGGCACAAGAGTAAAAGCCCCCTGCCAACATCTGACAAAAAAGGGCAGAAGATTTTCCACAAAAAAGTTTCATTGACTTGATCTTGGGAAGAGCCTAAGTTATGATACCCCTCCCATCTTAACCTAGGCCAGTGTGCAGGAACCCGAAGGTGACGGAGGGCATGCTCATTGAAGAGATGCATCCCGACCAATCCTAAGCTCAGTCCAACTCGACGAATATCTCATCCCGGGGACGATCCTGGACATCGATAATCGGAGCAAGCCGTACAGTCTCCTCGGGCACGACATAGAGGTTCACCCACAAGCTTCTTGTTTTTTTCTCGGATCTTTCATGATGCATTCACTTGTTCATAATTTAAAATAAGATTTTTATATAAAATAATAATGATAAATTTGATATCATGATAAAACTATTTTTAATGATATTTATTAGTATTAATCATAAAGTGTTATGCATTTAATCATCTATATTTAGTTTTATCCACTTTCGTCAAAGTTTTGTTAACGTCTTACGCATCTAGTCATCTAGATAAACTTGGAGAGTATATATTTTTTTACTAATCATAAAGAATAGTTCATCACCTCATTAAGTGTTTCTTTAAGAAATTAAATTTCAAAATATTTTATAATCGTAATCAAAAGATTCATCCATATACTTTTGTCTCCAAATGAGTTTTTTATTGAAACTTAATGCAAGTAAAGGTTTTACCTGTAACACACGATTAGTCTTATATCAAAAATAAATAAAATTAAAATTAAAATTAACTTATGAGAATATGATTGATATATAATTATTAATTTTAATTTAAATATTTTGACTAACGATTTGAGCCTCAGTTAGCACATCAAAATCTATATTATATTTGGTTTCAGAGTTTAATGAGAAATATTATAATATTTCTGATTAATCTCACATTAAAAATAATTAAAATTAACATTAAATAGATAAATTAATCGTTATTTTATTCAAAGTAAAATTCTTTATCAAGAGAATGATAAATGTTCAAAGAACATCCTTTTCTTCGAGGAGGTCATTTATTGTGATCATATTATGCATCATCATCCTCTTCAGCCGATGAATGCCACCCAATCTTTTCTTCCTGCCCTTCGTCTAATCTTCTTTGAAATGTAATCCACCTTTCACCCAACAGGAAACGTGAGCTCTGAAACAAAGATCCATGGACACCAACATCAAACTCGGTCATCTCCACTGTTTCTCTCTCTCTCTCTCTCTCTCACACACAGCGCTTGCGCCTCGGTTTTTGGATGCCGGTTTGTGTGTCTCAGAAAGCGGAGAAGATATCGGAAAGCCACCATCGCTTTGGAGGTAAAAAGTTTGGTGAAGCACAGCTCACGGATGTTTGAAAGGAAGAAGAAAAAGATGGGACCATATGCTAGAGGAAGACGGTGCCGACCTGACTCCTTCCTTGTTCTTTTCCCCCTCTTGGGAAACCACAATGGTCGATCTTGTTTGGAATCGAAGTAGCAATGGAAGGAGTGAGAGGTACAGGTAGGGATGAAATGATTTTGATTCCGCAATTTGATCGACGATCTTAAATTTGGTTACCAAATCGAAATCGATCATAACACTCAGACAGAGAAGAGAGATCGAGATGGAACCTTGAAAACGTGATCAGTAATCTTTAACATGAGCTTATAATTTGCTTTTAATCACTGATTTTGGAGGGACTTTTCTGATAATGCGCCCACAAAATGGCTGGACCCACCGGTGGGACCCAATTCACCCATCCCGAGTAGGTGCAGCTGCTGGTAACGCGGCGATCGGTGAACGTGGCGGTTCTTGAATGGGTGCGGATATTGTGGTCCCATCTTAGTGTGGATTACCATCTTATCCAAAGACGTATACACGTGACTCCGATACCTTCGGGCAAAGCCCACGCGCGAAACACACGGACGTGGCATCCTTCCGACACGAGTGAGATACATCCGGGTGGGGTCGGCACGTACGAGTGAGCAAGGCTCGTGGGAATAGGCGCGGGGCCCAGCCACTTTTGGAGCACCGGCGGTAACTTAGCCCGCAGCGTTCGTCGTATCTTAAACTGCTCCCTCGAATCTCGTCGACGGCCCAGGTCACTCCACCCGTCCCATCGTGCCGTCTCTCGTGGGAAACGATTCCTACCAGGCTGCTAACTGGAGAAAACAAACCGTCTCTTTTGGGTCCCACGTGGAACCACTCGCCCCCTCCAATCGCCAGCAAGGTGTCGACGACGCGTAACGTTTTTCTGGTAGCGAAAAGTTTTATCCAAGCAAAATACCCAAATAGCCCTTCTCCACATTGGTAATACACGTCCGATGTACATGCTTCTAATTCATATATAAAGAGTATGTATGTAATTTCGCCACTTCACGAGAACCGCCCCGGGAAACTTCGATAACGGGAAAAGGACGCGCACTATTCACCGCTCGTTGCTACTTCTACCCCTCATCGCACGGCGACCGGCTACCGCCTGTCACGCCTGCCGCAGAAGCCAGCCGACGGACCTGAAAATAGCACCGCGCTATTTGGGCGTGTTGTCCGAGTCACCCCTGAAACACTCTGGGGTTATGTCAGGTACGTGTTGTAGGGCCCGGGCCCAGGAGATTGCTAAGGCGCCACTTCACCATGAAGCGCTTTCTCGGGCGATTCAGTCGACCTGGAGGGCGTTTGCCTTTCCCCTGAAACGATGAGCTGGCGCGCTTCTATTGGGTGTCAACGCATCGAGGTTCTTTAACTACCGGAATTCACCGAGCTGTGAGCCCGATTTGACCGCTGTCTCGAGTCCGAATCGAACCCGGTTCCAACGGAGCGCGGTCACCGAGGCGCTCACTTCCCTTCCCCACCGGCTCGGCCGGTGGCCGCGAGTTCGCTTACAGCTTGATATCGCTGATTCTCTGTACCGGGTCTTCTCACCAAACAGACGAAGCCGCCTTTTCATTGAACGGAATGGTGGAGCCCACAAAACAGCTTTATGAGCCCCACCTTCATCGAGTGACGAGAATGGTCGCTTCGATTTCGGTGGGCTCAGCCGATACACGTGGGTTTAACAAAATTCTCCTGCGATAAGATAGAAGAAACGAGAGGAGAAGAGGTAAGGGGGGAAGGTTAAATTCTCGTTCCCAGAGTTTGGCTCTCATTTCATTTGACGAGCGTTTCGTTTCAATTTCCGGGCTTCCCCTTCTTCTTCTTCTTCTGCTACTTGTTTGCTCACTGGACCAGCGGGATTGGTCGCTGTTCGATGGAGGTTTGGCTGCGGCGTGGGGGGTTTCCGCCCGTTCGCTGGGTCTTGGAGGGTCCTGTCGCCGCGTACTGGTTCTGGTGGTCGGATAGGTGAAGGATCCGAAGGGGTTCGAGCTGATCTGTGGTCGTTTGGCTGTCGGGTTGATCCTGTCTTTGCTGATCGCTCTGCAACAGCCAAGGTTTGTGCGTTCTTGGTTTTCTTTCTTTCTTTTTCTTCTTTTTTGCTTCCTTTTGTGATTCGTATTTCTAGTCATCAGTCTATTCCAGTGTACTTGTTGGGAGAAACCCCTCTTTGTTGAAATCTGTTTCCTGATTTCAAGAACTACCAAGGTTTTGATCTTGGAAAGCTCTCTTGAACTACCAGATTTACCCTTCTTTTCTCCTCCCTCATCCAAAAGCTTCATTCTTGAACTTTCTGATGCCCTGGGTTCTCTTTCCTTTTTGTTCCTTAACCTCAAAAGATAGGTCGTTTTCAGAGTTCTCCATACAAATTCCGAGAGTAAATCTCTCTGTCGTTAATAAATCTACATAAATTTATTTCTTTATAATTTAATCCGATCCTTCTCCCCTTATTAGTCTGTGTTTGCAAATATTTCACCATTTTTTCCCATAAAACTTTCTGAACAAGAAAAAGATTGAATCTTGTCTTCATTTCTCATATTATGAATCTCCTACAGGCCCATCTCCGCCTAGCCGGAACATGTGCGGCGGCCCCGAACGCATAAGGCCTTCTTCGTCGTCAACCTCGCAAGAAGAGAAGTTCAACAGCAGCAGCAGCAGAGGTGGTGGGTTTGCTGGCGAAGGAATGAACCACCTCGCCGTGGAGACCGACGACTCGTCCTCGAGCCTTCTCGAGCTCGCGGCGAACAACGATGTCGGCGCCTTCAGGCGATCGCTCGACCGCGACCCCTCCGCCATCGATGAGGTTGGCCTCTGGTACGGACGCGAGAAGGGCTCCAACAGGATGCTCCTCCAGCACCGCACTCCGCTTATGGTCGCCGCGACTTATGGCAGCCTCGATGTCCTCGAACTTCTCCTCTCTTTGCCTTCTTCCGTCGACGTCAGCCGTGCTGCCGGGCATGACAGAACCACGGCCTTGCACTGCGCTGCCTCAGGGGGTTCTCCCAACGCTGCTAATGCTGTGAAGTTGCTACTTTCTGCCGGTGCCGACTCTAACTTGGTCGACGCCAGTGGCCACCGGTCTGCTGACGTGGTTGTCGTGCCCCCAAAGGTGCCTGATGTGAGGACTGTGCTGGAAGAACTTCTAGGGAGGAGCTCTAATGGTACATGCAGGGATCACCATCATCGTGCTCTTCGCACGATTATGAGGTTATCGAAGTCAGATTCGCTGCCCCCGTCTTCCTCTCTTGACGAGGACGGAACACCATCGTCGGACTCGGCTTCTTTCCCTGCGACACTTGCCAAAGCCCCCGAACTCCAGCCACCTGCCGTGGTGACTGAGAAAAAAGAGTATCCTGTGGACCCGTCGCTTCCAGACATCAAGAGCAGCATCTACGCAACTGATGAGTTCCGAATGTACTCGTTCAAAGTCAGACCATGTTCGCGAGCCTACTCCCATGACTGGACTGAGTGCCCTTTCGTTCATCCCGGCGAGAATGCCCGGCGGCGTGACCCAAGGAAGTATCACTATAGTTGTGTTCCGTGCCCTGATTTCCGAAAGGGAACTTGCAGGAGGGGCGACATGTGTGAGTATGCGCATGGGGTGTTTGAGTGTTGGCTTCACCCAGCGCAGTACCGCACTAGGCTTTGCAAGGATGGGACTAACTGCTCTCGCCGTGTCTGTTTTTTTGCCCACACTCATGAAGAGCTCCGTCCGCTGTACATGTCCACTGGCTCTGCAGTGCCATCGTCTTCTGCTGCTATGGAGATGGCTGCTGTTATGGGTCTCATGCCCGGGTCTCCATCTTCCATCTCCGCTGTGATGCATCCTTTCACACCACCATTGTCCCCATCTGGAAATGGTATCGGTCACTCTTCGTTGGCATGGGCTCAGCCGAATGTGCCTGTGCTTCATCTTCCTGGGATCAATCTCAAGGGGAGCAGGTTGCGCGCATCTCTCAGTGCCAGGGACATGCCTTTGGATGATTTTTCTGCGATGCCTGAATTTGATGCTCAGCAGCTGCTAAATGATCCGTCCCACACTTGCCTGAGCCCATCAATGGGGAATTTGATGGCGCGACCAAAGATCCTTGCTCCATCAAACTTTGATGACCTTTTCTCAGCTGAGATTGCCTCGTCTCCAAAGTATAATTCTGATCAAGGTGCAATTTTTTCTCCATCCCACAAGGCTGCTATTCGCAGTCAATTCCAGCAGCAGCAGCAAGGCTTGCTCTCACCAATTAACACAGTTTTCTCACCCAAAGCCATGGAAAACCAGCTGCTTCCGGGACGCCCTACCCTGCTGCATGCCTCACTTGGTGTCTCTTCGCCTGGCATGATGTCCCCTAGAAGCATGGAGCCTGCTTCTCCCAAGAGCTCTCATATGGCTTTGCTTGGTCAGCAGGAGAAGCAACAGCAGACACTTCGGAGCCTGAGCTCTCGTGATCTTGGTTCTGGAACATCCCTGGTTTTTGGTTCTTCTGGTAACTCTTCATGGTCAAAGTGGGCTTCACCTTCTGGGATTCTTGACTTGGGAGTGAATGGCGAAGAGCTTGGTCGTCTCAATCGATCATCTTCCTTTGAGCTGCAGGCTAATGGCGAGGAGCCTGATCTCTCATGGGTCCACTCTTTAGTGAGAGAATCGCCATCTGAGGAAGTGGGCACTGCTTCAGTTGCTCCAGCTTGGCCTTCCAGCTTGGGTCCTGCTGCTGATGGAGTTGAGGATTCCAATTGAGATGGCCAGTCTGTAACCTTGATCAAGCTGCAGTCCTTGGTGCCTGGCTTGAGCAGATGCAGCTTGATTGAATGGTACCCCAACATGACTCAAATTTTTGCTGAACTTCTTGGACAGGCATTCGGTAGTAGCTAATGATCAAAGTAAATAGTATTTTTTGGTTTGTTGGGAAGGTGAACTAGAGGAAAGAATCTGAAGGTTTAAATTTCGTAGATTCATTTTCTTGAGAAATGGATTTATTGTTACTTCAAGAGGAGTTCTAAAAGGTCAAAAACATTGGAAGGCATCGTATCTGGGTTATTTCAATTCTGCCCAGGTGATCTCCTCCTATATTTTGAATTTTCTTTACTTTCTTTTACTTTTCACAATTGGTTGTTAATCTCCAAAGCCCAGGTCTACCGGCTTCATGGCTTTGAAACTTGTGTAGCTTCTGTCCGAGTGTTTTGGGGGTTAAAATCCCATTCCTTTGTTATGATGATTGTTATCTTGGTGGGTCGTGAGGAGACTGTTGAGGTTTCACCTGTTCTGCATGCGACTGAATCAGTGTTTCAGGGAGAAGGAAAGAATGGAAAGTTTGCTCAATTGCACCACATGGAGCTTAAAAAATTTTGTTGTCTTGATGGATCTAACGGCGGGAAAAAATGGTAGTTGTGTTCTTATGTAACTTCTGATCGAACTTCAATACTGTAATTTCAATTCATTTTTTCTTGTCTTTTCTTCATTCTTTCTTGTGCACTATATAAAGTCTCAATTTGTGCACGTATCTTATGCTTCTTGCTTGCATATGGGCTTTCACTTCCTTAACTGTGGTGGTATACTTGATCCCTGAATTCTGGGGAAGTATTGAGAACAGTGGTGTTTAAGTCTTAATTGTCAGAATGAAAAGGTCATGCGGATTGAGAAATTTTTGGCCAATAAATAGTGGATACCAGTCTGAATTGCATCAAATATTTACTGAGTTTGTTGTTCTTTGGAAGCTTATGGGGGAGACTCCAGAACTTCCATTAAGCATATTTTGATTGTGAGCATATATTCAAAGTTGTATCAGGATTCCCTATATTCGTCCGAAATTTCTTTAAAACACTGTTGAATAATGAGCAATGACCATGTAAATCTCCTCGCCCATCTCTCTCTCTCTCTCTCTCTCTATATATATATATATATATATATATGTGTTGCTTGCTTCTCTGTACAATTTGAAATTTGCTAGAGCAGATTCATTCTTGTTGAGATATGAATGCTGGAAGAAAAAATATCATCATGATTTGCCTTTTCTTCCCTTTCGGTTTGTTGCTGTTGCTTTTGCTTTTCCATAATTTACAGAGGAATTCTGGGGTTAAGCATGGTAATGTTGATGCCAGATGCATATGAAAATAAAAAATTTAGAAGCATCAAATCTGCTTATCCTTGATCCTTTGTGATCATTTAATGGTGTTTGAAGCTCGTGATGCCATACTGAGGTGGAACATGGAATCCATTATTGTGGATTGAAAGCTCTGCCAAGTTATCCTGTGCAGTATGGCAAAAAACTATTGGCTTCAGTAGTTTTCATACCCTAGCAGGATTGGCTTTAAAGTTCTTTGGTTTTTGCTGGAGACTGCATCATCTGCTGGTATTGGATCAGTGGTTTTCATATCCTCCATGAATTGGATTGAGAGCTTACTTGCTTCTTTGTCATAAAGTTATGCTACTGCCAATGGTTGAGGATTTTGGTGCTTATAGGCTTATAGCTGAATATTGTGTCATTTGAGCTTTGCGGGTTTCAACATAGCATCTCATTCCTCATGATGGAATCTGTGACTGTTGCTTCTTCCTCTTTGCATGACTCGGGATTACTGCATGTAGCATCAGAACTTGTTCTGTGAACTGTGTTACTTTGCTTTTGCGGATCTGAGCTATTCCCATATTCCTACTTTGGTACATGATCAGAGAACACAAAGATCAGATGCCCTGATCGCAAAAGAACATTGATGGGCTGCGCATCTATGCATACTTTTGATCTCTTTTGGATACTTTGATCTCTAAGGAATTATCAACACTTCAGTTTCGGATGGTTTTGTTCTTTGGAGAATATCATGTGATGATGTGAGTGCTCTTACCAATGAGAAATTACTCTCTCTGGGATGTATTCCACATGGTTTTGTCATTGACTATACTTAGGCTCTTTAATTTTCTGACCAGTGAGGCACTAAATGTGATCAAGTTACAAGTTAGCTCCTAATTTTTCTGTTCTCAATATGCTTTTTGTATGGATTAACACAAGAGAGAGAGAGAGAGAGAGAGAAGAATTGAATATTTGAAGTGATATATAAAATCAAAATTTAGGGAAGTATATATATAATATTAGATTTTGAAGGGACAAATATGTTATTTTCAACTTTGAAAGGATAGATTTGAAAAGCCTCCTGACATTTGCTACAGTCTTACAATGGTTGTAGGGGGAGACTTCTACAGATTCGCAGCCTGTTCATGAAGCAGCAGCAGCTGAAGCTTTGGAGCTTTGCTAGAGAAATCCTGGGAGGATCAACAGTTGGTGATGAAAGCTTAACAGTGGCCATCCTGCTGCTGTCCAAGCCCATAAGGGAATTAATGGGCAACTCAACACTGAATTGACCTCAATGCTATCATTTATGATGGTGCACCAAAACCACTGGCAACAACTGGGGGAGAGAAGGGGGCACACAAGTGAGTTGTCTCATCTCCCATCATCTTATGAAGTACTAAAGGATCTCTGCACCTCAGTTAATGTGTGATGTACTGGGGATAGACTTCTCTTGGAGTGCTTATGTTTTCTCTTCGATCTCTGCAGTTGATCTTTGTTGGTTGGAGTTGTTCGACCATCTACTTCATTGTTCAGCTACTGCCTTGATAAACCTTCATTCATGGACCTAACAAGCTTCTGAAAATAGTGATTTCATCCCTTCTTGAGCTTCTCTATGGTGTATCTGATCAAAAGTTCACCAACTACAAGTATTGGCTTGATTTTTAGTGTGGTCTCACAAGTCCAATTTTGATTGGAAGTGAGTCCTTATCATGATCAAGAACAGGGTTTTGATTTTGACCCAACAAGCTTCCAAAATTAGTGTTACTGTTTTCATCACTTCTGCAGCTCATCTGCAGTTTATCTGGTGAAGAGTTCACCAACTATGAGTGTTGGCTTGAAGTTTCTGAGGTCTGAAGAGTCCAAATTTACTTGAGAGTGAAAGTTCTTATGATGATCAATATTAGGTTTTGATTTTGACTCTTGTGGAATCAGTCCATCCAATTTGTAGTTGTTGTTAGCTTGAGGAACAGAGAGGAATAATCAACACTTGTGTAGCAAAACAAATATGCTTAATTAGTGATCTTGACACCAAAATATGCAATTCTTGTCATCAATATTTCTCAAAACTAAACCATATATGTGATGATAATTCTTCTAAAAAATTTATTTATTATTCTAATCCATCACACAAGTATTTTACATTAGTATACTAATATTATCGATATAGTGATGACACAGAATCCTTAATATACAAGACTGCTTCCTTTGAAAACTTTGTTATGGCCATTATCATGATTATAACATTCACCACTTCAGAATTTCCAAGTACATTATGGCAGGTATTGCAAATGAATGTTGAGAATTAAGCTAAGCTATGTGCATGACATAAGTGATCTTATCAAGACTTTCTAATATATATTCTCCTTCACATCCTCAAGTAGAGATTTGAGGTGTAGTACAAGAGCTGAGAAGTACATGATGTTGCTTAATGATCACTGATCACATAGCAGCACCAACTCAGCTACAGATAACCTATAAAACAATCTCTACCTCCACTGATCCCACTCTCTTCTCCAATGACACTCAGTGGTAATAATGCACAAGCAAGTGCTCCTTTTAGCAAAGCAAGAGCTCCACCACCTTTCCTGGATTTTGGCACTCAGTTTGAGAAGAAGTGCTTCCTTTATGACCGCACTCACCGGCACCTTGTCTTTATACTACGCCAAAACTAGCTCAGACTGCGAGTGCAAGTCTTAGGGAGTGGATTAGATTAATGTTTCTTTCTGCTGCTGAAAAGAAGTTCATCTTTGGTGGAGTCTCTAGGTGCATTCATGCATGTCATCTCATCCCATGGTTGTTCTTAATCCCTTTTCTGTGAAGAGCACCAGCAGAACAAGTCTGGTTGTAGTCTCTGCAGTATCATTGAGCTTTGTGAAAACCCTGCTTTAACATCCGACACCACATTGACACATCAGATCAGCAATATGAGCTGATTCGTGACTGCGTGTGCCTCCATTAGGTAGAGTGAGCAGAGAAAACAAACATGGAAGTATGGCCCCTGCAAAAATCTAGGGGTAGAACAAGGAAGGCTGCTCCTTTAAATGAGAGGAGCAAGGGTAAGTGTTGCTGCATGCGGCAGCTGGTGGTGGTGTTAGCACCTGGGAAGAAGAGCTTGTACACACACAAGTGGGATGATGGTTATAGGTTCTGAACACAATCTGGTGCATGTCCATTGGAGCAGATAAGGTACTTGATGAAATAGTTCACTCAGTACATGTTCCATAATTATTAAGATTAGTTCCTCCAATATTAATGTAGGCTGTTGTGTTTTGGATCAGTGTCTTTGCTTCTGCTATTATTGCTGCTGCTATAACTGTTATTGTTCTTTGTCATTGTTGTCACCATCATTGTTCTGTATGCTCCAATGACCAGTTTAATCTTGGTCATGCCTCCTGGATTGCATGTCATATTAAACTATTGACTAATAGCTCTCTCTTTCACTCACAGCATTCACTCTTTTTTTGCTTAGAGGATGGTGGAATGGAAATGAGAAGAAACCAATTACCAGTACACTCTGCAATTACTTATAGAACAGACAGCTACAGATTTACAAGGCTGACATGTTTATCAAACAAAACACAGGCAAATTTAGAAAGGAGAGATATGATGAATTGCTTCAAATTGATGAAACATTCACAAGGATTTCTCACTCTTTTAATCATCATTCCTTATCTTGGATTTTAGTATCTTTAGATCCTCTGAGGAAGATTTAATATTCCATCTCCATGTTCTACACTCTACACCTTGTGCACAAAACTTTTTCTCTACTCAAACAGTAACTATCTTTCTCTCAACTTATCTACTCAAACAGTCAAATTCTCTTCAGCAACCCACCATGGAATAGTGAACAAAAGTATCCATTATAAAAGGTACAGTTTCAGAATAAAGTATTACCTTAGTCTCCTGATGGAAATAAAGAATGATTAGGTAAAGTTTTAGGACTACAATGTGGAAGACAATTCTAGTAAGCCAAATACCTTTGGGGAGACAACAGAGCCTGGAAACTGCAGAGGTGGCTGTCTGACACTTGCCAAGGACAAGTGTTAACTGCCATCATCTTTTGCTTGTTCCCTATTCTGAAATCTAAAGCCTCAGAGACATGCCTTCAGTGTGGCTTCAAGGTATGGCCTGAAGTGGAAAGGAAAATATAATAATATACTTTCATTGATGATGGCTTGACAGCTTAAAAAAATATCAAACCTATTGCTTCTAATTATTAGGCACTTTGAGCAACTCTTTACACTCATCAACATCTTTTGCCAAGAACTTGGGAAATCCATCCATATTTGGATGAATGTGGCACTTGGCAAAGTTAAAGTTTCATAGTTTATTGAGTTCAGTTCAAATTTAGCTACTCCAGTCTCAGTCCTTTGCTTTGGATGGTAAGAGCTCCTTTGTCATCATGATTACCATATCCATCTCTCCATTTCAATTGGATCCATCAATCCATTTGGTTTGGTTTCAGCATCATCAACACAAGGGCTGTGGAGTATATCTTCCCACTTGTTTGGTAATCCACAATGAATGCAATTTTTACAAGTGGCCTACCTCTTTTATGCTTTGCAATTGCTTTCAGAGAATTGTGGTTCCAGTGATCTTTCACCTGATACATACATCATCACCACATCACCCAATCTCTGAACTTGTTCTTCACCTCAGATTTTGGTGAAACCTACAACACCATGGCCCCCACACCAAAATCTCTGGCTTCCCCCCTCACAACCTGTAAGCTGAATCCAATTCCTGGATTCTTAGCATCTTAAGCAGCCACATCTCCCAAGTCTCCTCCACACATCCAATACATGGTCAAAGACATGCAAAGGCCAAGTCTTGGAGATGTTCATCATCTGAGACAACTCCATGCGTGCACGCAACTGTGGTTCAGGTGAACTACCACATGCTGATCCTTGCAACAAGGTGCCAAGGGAAACTGACTAGGTTTAGGAAGCCAAGATGTTTTAGCTTTCCTTGGCAAGCAGATTGCATCATTCCAAATTTTAAAGGATATATTGCCCATCATAAGCTGCAAATGAAGTTCATCTGCAGCACACACACAACATCAACAAAAGTAATAATAATCTCATGGTCAGTTTCACATCTACTTCACCTAATTTCTACTTCCAGTGGTAGAGCGAAGCTTTCATCTGCTATAAGAGAAGAGAGGATTAAAAATAGTCTCGTATCGAGTCGAATGACATATATTAAGTTTGATTAGCAACTCAACAATTTAATTTTTGAATCGATATGACTCGAACTAATTTCGTAAAGAGCGACTAGAAAATTCAATTAGTTACATAATAGTTTGAATTTACCATTGTGAGTAAGGAGGGAACTATTATTGACTAGTTTGACTCAGACTAGTCTAATTTAGAACCTTTGGCAGTTCTTGAAGATTGTTTCTCCACCAACTCATGGAAATTTGATGGTGTTATTGACTGATTAAATCACTCTTTGAATTTTTTTTCTCATCAATTCTGTGAGAAATCACATCAACTCATTGTCTTCTCTTTGGTGTGTTTCATTCATCCTGAGTAGGATTTTGCTTTGCTGACTGTCTTCCTTTGTCACACTTCTCTCAGTCTCTTCCTCTTCTTACTTACCATCAAGAGATTCTTCTTAGAACAAGTGGATGTAATCACTTGGTAAAGTTGGGAAAAGCCATTTTCATCTTTTTGGAAACATCTTTGTCATAAAAATGCTTTTGCAATGTGATTTTTGTTTTCCACCTCTGTAGATGATGCTTGAGAATTCCTGAGCCACTGACTATATGAAACATTGTTTTCTTCCCCTTCTTCTTCCTCAACAAAACACATCTCCTTTATGGCATTTTCAGCATCCATGAGTATTAGTTGGCATATTTTCTGAGAAAAATATATGAAGAGAAAATATTTAAATAACATTGATAGGTAAAGGGATAAAATAATAATTTATTTATTTATTTATCTCTCATGTAAGTGGAGATCTATGATTGTAGATATGCATGAATATTTGTTTCATACAATTTTATTTCTTTTCTAACCTGTGGATTTTAATATTACATATATAATTTACATTTATATTCTTATAAATATTCAAATATTCCATATGTATCACCCCATTAACATCTGCCCTCTACACTTAGGTTAACTACTATAAATCTTAATAATCACCAAATTTGAATAAAATATATCAATATTTTAAATACCTAAAATGCCCTTTATTATTTCCACTAATCATTTGACCTCATAACTTATTTAACATTTAAAAATATATATATATATATATATATATATATATATATACACATAATATTTCAATTAATTGCATGACATTTACATTATCCGTAAAAGTCTTCACGTGAAACATGCGGATGAACAAAATTGCACGTGTTGTTTTGGCTGTACAAAAATACTCGTCTGCACCACTCAATTGTTTGGCCAAACGCTGTTCGAAGCTTCATGTAGTTTACGCCACCTTCCTCACGTAATCTATGCGCACGGCGGACGTCATTGCATGAGAGATCGCACGATGCCACACTGTTGGGAGGCGGCTCATCTGACGCTCCCTCATCGCTCGGTCTTTGCCGCACCGGTCGAACACCTTTGAATGCGCTCGATCTGATAATGATTGATGTTGGCATCGCAACTGCGATTCCAAGGTTCATAAATTGTGGTGTCTATTTGCTCTCGAGTGGAATGTTTGCAGACTTCTCCTCCAGATTTTGACGCTGTTCCTCACTCGTCATCGATCCTTCTCCCAGCTGAATGATTTCTCGGTGTTAAAAGGAAGACTCGCACTAGTTAGCAGCATTGCCGCTGTCTTCGGTGGCAGCTGTTTCGCTGTACGCCAGAGTGGAGAGCAGCAAGTGGTCGAGCGATGGAAGCTGCGCCAGGTGAATCCGATAAGGGAAGGGCGGGTTCTGCGGATGTTTCGAGCATGACGAGTTCGGGGGGTGAACGAAGAGAGAAGCCGAGGAAGACTGGCTTCTATATCTTCTTCTTGGACATCAGGTACGTCATTTCCCGTCTTTTGCGGTGGAGGTGGTGGCAGCACGAGCTCATGCTTTGTTCCTCGATCGCCAGGCGAGTGTTCAGGATGGACGAGCTGGGGCAGGAGATTCTGAGGATTGCAGTTCCTGCAGCACTGGCTTTAGCTGCTGATCCACTCGCTTCTCTGGTTGACACTGCATTCATCGGCAGACTAGGTTTGCCCGATCCACCCTTTCTTGCGTCGTTGAGTCTCATAGATTCCTTTTCACCTGATCAGAAATATCAACTTGCAAACGCTTCTCATTGTCTGTAATTGTTCAAAATTACGAAAACCAATTGTTAAATAGTTTGTAGTCTGGCAAATTTTGAATGAAATTTTCTTCCCCAAATTGTGAGCAGAGCATGTTCTTCAGTTAGCTTAATTTGGTTGACTTTCCAGTTGCAATCTGAAGTATGAATAATTATCTTCAACGTTTTTCTTGTCCCAAAAGTTTTGCTTGCACATCTTTTTCTTTGAATTCGTAAATCAAATGCAGGCTCGGTGGAGATCGCTGCCGTAGGCGTTTCTATTGCCATTTTCAATCAAGTTTCAAAGATATGTATCTACCCTCTTGTTAGTGTCACAACATCCTTTGTGGCAGAGGAAGATGCAATCATGAGCTCATGTGTTGAAGAAGTGAAAGGTGAAGACTTGGAAAAGGCATGCCCTGCAAATGCTGAAACAGAAGAGCTCCCTCCTTGCGACGGTATCGATATCTTGCAATTTAGTAGCTCAATTCTTACACTCAATATATTGCTCAAGAGCACAAACTAATCTCTTTGGTTTATGTACTCAACTGCCAACACTTCCAGATTCTGAGAAGATAGGGTGCACTGCATGTTTTGTTCCGAAATTTTGTGGAGGATTTGGCGGCAACCGCAGATACATTCCTTCGGTTTCTTCAGCCCTGATCGTTGGTGGAGTGGTTGGACTTCTTCAGGCTGTTTTCCTTATTTTTGCAGCAAAATTCGTGTTGAGAATTATGGGTGTGAATTCTGTAAGTATATATTCATAGTTATAACAAGGGTTAATTTGTTGTGCTGCTTAAACTAATTTTTGGCTCTTTAACAAGTACTAATACAGAAGAACTTAACATCGATGAATCGGATAAATGCCGATCCTTCTTTTACCACCTGATACACTGCTAAGGAAAAATTGCTGACTAATTGTAATTCCTTGCTAGATCACCAAATCACAATTTTCAATCTGTTCATCTGCAACATTTTCTTTTCTTCTGTAAATATAGCAGCTGAAAATTTGTAACCACTGGTGAATTGCTTCTGAGCTTGCACCTTTTTTCTCAAACAGGAATCACCTATGCTTGCCCCAGCATTGAGGTATTTGACATTAAGATCTCTTGGTGCACCTGCTGTTCTCTTGTCATTAGCAATGCAAGGGGTTTTTCGAGGATTTAAGGACACTAAAACTCCTCTGTATGCAACTGGTGAGCAAGTCTTTCTCACTGCAATTTAACCAGCGGAAACTTCTGCTTTCAAGTTGGAAAACTTGCATACCGACCGATGAGACTTCATTATGTTTGGATCGTTATTCTGCTCTTGTGATTTTGTATTAGCTACTAAATTCTACCTCCCTAGATTCAAAAAATATGAATAATGATCACATGATATAGGGACCGTTTCTGGATTCCAATTTATGTTCTGAAGTCCACCTTTCTCCTGTTCTTCACATTGTAGTGGTCGGAGATGTCAGCAACATCATTTTGGACCCAGTCTTGATGTTCGTTTTCCATATGGGTGTCAGCGGTGCAGCTATCGCCCATGTTATTTCTCAGTAAGTTCTAGTCTTATATGTTCTTGCGTTTTCTCGTGTTGGCTGATGTAAACAACTGTTTCCTTCCTCCTTGTAGGTACCTCATAACACTGATACTACTATGTAGACTAGTGCTGAAAGTTGATATCGTGCCGCCTAGTATAAAAGCCCTGAAATTTAGACGATTTCTGAGATGTGGTAAGTGCTCTGTAGAATCTATGATTTGGTAGCTTTGTGCCAATACATCTTATGCTTTATTTTATTGAATTTGTACTTGAGATGAAATTAGCTATCTACTTAACATCCTCATATTTATGCTGGATGAAGTTACTTATTCTTGAAATGCTATAGCCTGTACTTTCCAAAGGTAGTTTGCCCTCTACTTCTACCTAAAAGAATGTTCTTGAATTCTCTGATTAAATTCGGTATTCTTTTTCCTCTGGAACTCAGGATTTCTGCTGTTGGCACGGGTGATAGCCGTAACATTTTGTGTCACACTAGCAGCATCGTTGGCTGCACGCCGTGGACCGACTTCTATGGCAGCTTTCCAGGTCTGCTTGCAACTTTGGTTGGCAACATCTCTTCTTGCTGATGGATTAGCTGTCGCTGGGCAGGTAAGAGTATAATCCTCGGAAAAGAACATTGACTTGCACATTCTTTCTGAATTTTTCCTTAAGGATCATGGAAAATAGCATATCTAATTGCATACAGAAGAACCTAATATCTCTTTTGATCACAAAAAACTCCTAGTGATTCATTTTGCCTCTCTTCGTCTTGAAGATATTCTTAGCGTAGATATAGTTGCATCTGCTGCTAATTATCTGTACGGAAGGTGATCAACTCTGTATTATTGTCAAAGAAGTTGTACTCTTAAAATCTACTGAATTTTGATACTGACTTGAAACCAGTGTAGGAAATCATACATTGCATATGAAACAAGTTATATAATAAATGTTTTGCAGGCAATACTTGCCACATCATTTGCCAAAGGAGATCATGACAAGGTTGTCGTTGCTACAGCTCGCGTCTTGCAGGTACCAATCGTTCTTATAAGAACAACACTTCAATGTCTTCAACCCTCAGCTCATAACAATACAATTGACATTACAGTATAGCATTCTATTGGGGATTGGTCTCACGGTTACGCTTGGAGTAGGAGTTCAATTTGGATCTGGTATATTCACCAAGGACATGAATGTGCAGAGAATAATTCACAAAGGCCTCCCAGTATGTCATCTTTCTGGATATAATAAGCATAATAATCTGGATAAAATGCTTATCAAGTGTTGGCTTGGCACATGTTTGAGTGTGATACCTTTTAGCTGCATATTATGTGATTTTTTTCCCCTCACAATCTAAAATGTTTATACTTGATTTTGCAACTCAGTTTGTTGCCGGAACGCAAACAATCAATTCCTTGGCCTTTGTATTTGATGGAATCAACTTTGGAGCATCTGATTACACATATTCTGCATATTCTATGGCAAGTCTCTTCACTCTGCAATCTGCTGGCTTACTGTCTGCCTTCTCTGCCTAACTTGATCCTGTTTTCAGGTTGTAGTGGCTTCTATTAGCATTCCCTGCCTTATATACCTCTCCTCAACTCATGGATTCATTGGAATCTGGATTGCACTAACAATCTACATGAGCATAAGGACATTTGCCAGTGTTTGGAGGTATGACAGACCATTCAAGATCATGGCATCTGGTTATTGTGGAGATGGAAATTTATGATAGATGAAATAGATGAAAGAAAAAGGAAGAAATCAATCTTTAGACACCATTAAAACCTCAAAACCTCATTTGCTTCAAGAATTGATGTCAATAGATGGGAATTTATGATAGATGAAATAGATGAAAGAAATCAATCTTTACACACCATTAAAACCTCATTTGCTTCAAGAATTGATGTCAAGTAAATTTTTTTGCTCTCTTGCAGGATGGGAGCAGCAAGGGGGTCATGGACTTTCCTATGCAAATGATACATGTCCTATCTCAACAGGATCTACTTTTTGTTTGAAGAAGGCAGCTATATACATATGTATAGAATAAAAAGATTTAGTGAGCATGTCCCCCTTCTTTTCTCTCTTTTTTTTCTTGATCCTTGTAGGTTTTGGTGATCCCCTCAACCATCTTAAAGACAAAAGAAAAAGGAAGAAAAAAGAGATCAACAACATCATATAGCCATGCTCATTTGTTACTTCAGCTCAAAGAGTAGCAGCATAACCTAATGAAATCTTCAACTTATCTTGGTGAATAAAACACCTTTGTGCTTGTCTTGTAAGAGTGACATTGTAGCTGCATATGATTGGGTGTTGCATTCACTTGATGGTTTCTGTTCTCTTCTTCTAAGATCTGCCTTCCTCTGCATGGAGGCAAGCAGAGTTTTCCTCTCTTCACTGATCATTGCTTGGTTTAATGCACCTCTCACAGATCCATCTTCAACCACAATGTATCATATCACAACAACATCACTGATACAAATTGCTGGCTGATGTATCAAAATTGAGCCAGAAAATAACATTTGATAATATGGGTCATCTATGGAAGTGGCCTCTAATTAAGAGAGATTAAGAACCAACAATTCTCTTATCTTCTCCATCATAATCTCTTTCTGCATTCTTTAATCTTCAAGCTCAGTGTTCTTAGGAAAAGGATAATGTTCACTTGCAATGTGATCATGCAGTCAAGTTGCCTCTAACACAATAGCTTATGCTTCCTAATTACCTCTGCTGTATAAACCTTCTAAAACAAATTATTTCTGATAGTCCATATTAGCATCATATTTTGCATTATGAGCATAAGTTGTAAATCTAATCAAGGAATTTTTTCTGTCTGCAATTGATTTGAAGATGAACTCATCCATATATGCCTATCTATTAATACAAAAAAAAAAGAAAAAAAAAGATGAACCTTTGCACAATCTTACTATAAGCAACATTTTCGTTATACCGAAGCTCGTCCTCAATTTTGATAGAATTATATTCTTCAAAATACCTTTAATTAAACAATAATTTACATAATCCAAGATTTCATGAACACTTTAAGAGAAAAGAGTAAACTTATACTTAGAAAAACAAAAAAGAAGAAAAAAACAAAGAACATAAAATGGAATAATATAAAAAAAAGAAAAAAATGTGATAAATCGATAAGAAGAATTAGAAATGGATAGACCAACAAAGTTTTAATGAAGATGATACTAATTTTAATCAACCTATTATATATATCTATATCTATATCTATATACACACACACACACACATGACTGTCTCTAGCTTTTTATGTTAATACACATCCAGGGAGTGATAAATCCCTGTCAATTAAGGGTCTTAACAGTTAAAAACAAAGACAAACATTTCGGGGTTGGAAAGGAGAGTTTGTATACTGAATCAAGTGCTGATATGGAAATTTCTACAAAAAACACAAAAGAAAAGGCAGAGAATTTGATCACATATCCACTCGATTTCTACAAAAAAAACAAAAAAAGGCAGAGAATTTGATCACATATCCACTGGCGAGAATGTCAAGCTGAAGTCTCTTTAGATGGTACAAAGTACTTGAATAATACATGTCTACTGAAAATTTGTTGCATAAGTTACTTTCTGGTAGTCAAGCCTCTTTAGGAACAAAAATGACCGAAAATAAATCAGAAGTATATTGTATCGTGTTATACTTTGGAAACTCGACAGGGGCACACGACGGCCGCAAATAGCAGACTCAAGAGGATCTCTTGATGGCCGCAGCAGAAGATTGGAACTAGTAGGTCAGCCGGTTTTACTGGCTTCCGCGTTTTTCTTTCTCTCTTTGAGGAGCTTGATCTTATCCTTTTTCCGTTCTTGACCAATCTGTTGAGTGGGAGGAAGCCAAGGCACAAAAGCCATAAGATATCTCCAAAAGCAATCAAATCATGTTAATGTAATATGATAAAGCACTTAAACAGCGGGAAAGCATAGGCAACAAGTAGGGACAATAGAACTTTATTGTTGTAATCATCAACTTCAGAAATGAAAACTATATACCCGGTCAGCCAGTAAAGAGCCACGAAGAAGAATAGTGAAGCATTTGTTGGCCACCTCCTCAAACCTAACCCATTCAGGTTCCCTGAAGCTCATGAACATTGCTTTTGACTCGAATAGAGGCTTGAGCGTTTTGTTACCCAAATGCACATGATTTGCATCCTAATCTAAAAGTCTAATACATCCTTGGCTAGGACCACAGACAAAATAGGGAGCAGGAATTTGTCTAATAGATAACAAAGATTAAAAAATATGATCAATGATTTGTCTATTAGTAAAAATATCATACTCACATTAACACCTTAATCAGATGAGAACAGAGAACTAATTTAATATACGAAGGTTTACTAGAGCAGACGCATTCCGACCACAAATCAGCTTTAAGTTACAACTGTGATGCTCTCAGACATAAATTAGATTCTATATCCCATAATTGATTCTATATACTACCTTTATTCAAGCAAATTCTGAGCAAGGATTACCAGCCTATCAGAAGGCCAACATCACATGTTGGCAGTACAGAAACTAACTATTAAATTGAAGACTTTGTATTGCGAGCCCATTCTAGTAAAATGATCCAACTGATTAAATGCAAGTTAAGATTCGTGTCTGACCATCAGCCACTAGTCTTCCTAAAATTAATTGTCTTCTGCTGTTTATCAGAACCAGACCTATCCAGTTTGTCTGACTGGAAATTAACTAGGTACTGGTTCCTTTCCTTTCAGTTCTATATTTTGACGACAGTTTTCTAAGAAAATTATATGAACCAATCCCCATTAACTTTTTTTTTTTTTTGATCCCCATTAACAATTTTTTTTGTTTGTTTTTTTGCAAATGATACAAGCAAATATGTAAATGGAACAAGTGAGTACCTTCATAGCCTCATAAAGCTTCCTCTTTTTGCGAGACATAGAAACCTTAGAAAGATCCTCACTTTCTTCCAGGGTAGTCATAGTATCTTCTTTTACATTCTCAACTGAGCTTTGCAAGTTCTTACTAGACAAAGACGTAGAGTATGTGATTCCCTGGAGTTCCATATTCAATTCATCATGGTACTGCTTCTCAAGCATCGTCAACTGTAACAACCATTGCCTAAGTATCAGCTTATATCATTTCAGAGGAACTAAAACTATATCTTATAATCAAAGAAGACAAAAGATCATTGAGCATGTACCTTCCGCTTCTTTTCAGCAGCTTCATTAGCTTCAGTACGATCAATAATTCCTTCAACCAAAAGAGTCTGTGGATCATCTAAACCTTGACTTTCTACGCCTGGCATCGGTAATACTTGCTTCTTGGCTGCAGCTTGAAGGCGCTTGATTGTTTCTGCATACTCAGGAATATATCCTTCAGCTTCATTGTCAACAAAAGGTGACAAATGTGGTGGTGGAACCCTGTTATATGAAACAAGAAAATTACTACACAAACACATAATGTATGCGAATCAGTAGAAGAATACATCAACATGCTATTAAACTTGATTGTAGACATCAATATGGCTAACTGATACCCATTAGTCATAGCATTTCAAGTAAACTTTTAAAGCCTTCACAC
>LVTN01001045.1:83128-100960 GCA_001649415.1 Musa itinerans
AGTTCCACATATACCATAGCCTTTAATGCACATTGCCTTAATAATGCTAATCAGGAATGTAATACTCCAGCCATTTGGCCACACACCCAATAATATAAATGAGATACCACGAAATCCATCAGTAGCAGATATATTCACACATATAAAACAACATCCACATGTCCCAAAAAATATCTATGTGAATCGATAACAACTAGTAAAACTATAGATAGTTTCTTGTTGGAGGGTTCATAAGACTCATTAGTGCTTAGGAAAACAAGTTTGGCAGCAAAAATGTGCATGAAATTTCAATGAAGTTTCAGATGCACACAACACAACAACAATGAGATGTTCAATTTCATCAAATACCATTAGCAATTAAGAAAAAGGGCATGGTAGATCCTTTAAACCAGTTGGATCTGATCTCTGATTCAGTAAAACAACAAAGTGGAACTAAACTTGAAAAAAATTACCTTCCAACTAAGTATTTCTCTGTCGGTAATATAATCCGAGCATTAATGCAATCATACACCCATTGTGGCTGAACGTATTCTCTAGAAAGGAAAACATGTCCTTGTGTTGGCCTATCAACAATCTGTATAATGCCAAGAAAATTCACAAAAAGGAAATCCCTTAGCCGAAGGTCACAATAAAAAGATTTAAAAGCACAACAATCTTGAAACAGTTACCAGCAAAGGTTTTCAATTGCACAACTGAGAACAATTAGATGATACGTAAAACCAAGAATTGTTATAAAAAAATAGCTCAGTATCAATGTGATACCATTCATTATTTTAGTTTTATTATGTTTTATTTAATGATACTGAATGGTATACGTTGGTATATATATAGAGTGCAAGAATAACACCACTTCAATAGGTTATAAAAACCGGTAATGGGTCAAGATTTGGAACCTTGGTACAAAAATTGTTATGAATTACATTGCACGAGGTTTTCAACATAATTTTGAAAGGAAAAGAACAAATATAGAAAAGACAAGACTTAGTCAACATCTTGCTCTTACTAATTACCCAATCTAATTGATCCCAAACCAAGAACTCATATACTAGAACCACTTTGGTCCCCATCCCCAACGTTACAATTTTCCAAAATAGGTATCTTTTGTTGCATAAATCACATGTCATATCCTAAAATATGTTGCAAGTTGTTTCCAACCATCTAACATTTTAATTTATCTCACCAGGGATTTCCATGATGGATTATCAGACAAATAAGAAACAAATCAACCAAAATTAAGATGGTGTAACTTGTCAACTAAAATTTGAATAATATGTAGAATCTTGTTAGACATGCATTTTCTGTACTTTTCATAAAACAATCCCTTCCTGCACCATGATGCATGGAAATCAGTACCAGATCTATCTGACCAAGTTAAATTGGAGCTGCAAGCAGCTCAGAAGAGTTTATGGCATCAGGTCCACAAGTATCCCTATATTTCTTCATGCGTCAATTATTTGAGGGCATTGTAACATGCATTTTCTGCACTTTTAATAAAACAATTCCTTCCTGCACCATGATGCATGGAAATCAGTACCAGATCTATCTGACCAAGCTAAATTGGAGCTGCAAGCAGCTCAGAAGAGTTTATGGCATCAGGTCCACAAGTATCCCTATATTTCTTCATGCGTCAATTATTTGAGAGCATTGCACGCATATGTTTACTTATTCTTATTTAAAAATGTGTTTTAACAAAATTTGAGCAGCATGAAACTCAACTGATATAGGGCATGCATTAATGGCGAATGAATTTTTACCTGATGAGTGATGTCCTCATCTGATTCTTTAAATGGAGAACCATCACCCTCCCAAGAGACCACCCCACCGAAAGCTGGAATTACAAACAGCAATGACTCTCTTGGAACCTAAGGCAATACAAGTATAACAGATACCATCAGGCATCAGCAAAAGTCACTGACAGCCAATTATCATGATATTGAGATTAAGAGACAGAATAATTCCAAGTATAACTTTCAAGCTCTAAAATAGATTCAAACTTTGACCCAAGATCCATATACTTAATAAGATAAACATATAAAATATCTTTAAAAGTTCTTTGACACGATATAATTAACATGCTGCACTCACCTCACGACTTAAGAAAATTTTGAAGTTTCTGAAAAGATTTCTGCATTCTTTTTTCTCATGATCATCATCATCCATGTCATCAGCATTCTCCATGAGATGCATTAGTGCACCTGGTTCATTGGCTGGAAGCTGATGTTGCAGCTGAGCAAGCCTAAGCTCCGATTCCTCAGTTCGTGTACCTGTTTTCTCAACCTCACGTTGTCCATCTTCAATAGAAGTAACCGCTTGAGGATCCCCGGATAACCTTCCAGATCCAGCAGAAATGTAGCGACACAATGCATAAAGCTCTTAACACATTAAGAAACACATAGTTAATCTTATTAGTTATAAAAAAAAAGAAAACCTCGCACTAGAGTGAAAAAGATGAAAATCATAAAAAATAGGCGGCATGTACATCACTCTATTCTGACTAATAAAAAAGATTACTTCAACTGAAGGTTTCATCAGTCGAACATTTACCAGCAGCTAAAGCTTCCAGCCGAGGATCAAGAATAGGGGGATACTTCACATTTATTGAATGATAAAGCTTGAAATTTACAAAACCTAGAAGAGCCTGCATCAAGAAAGAAATAGAAGAGGGAGGAAAATCAAAATAAAAAGATGCACAGTAAGAACATGCACAAATGTAACTATCTAAAAAATAAAGTGTATAGCTCCATCATGTTTCTTGTTGAGTGAAATGCACCAAATTGGTCGGTACAGCTTGAGAGTCGACAGAAATGGAAATATGGCCATATAGACAATATGGCAAATTCCACATCCAACTGAGAAATAGGGAGAAAAAAGGAACAAGGAAGAGACAGAATGACCAAAACAGCTGTAAAATGGCAGAAACAACATAAACAAACCACACTAAAATGACTTGCAACTAAGAAGGCCATCTTGTGACTTTTAAGCTGAACCGGCTTTCCTTGACATGAAAGCCTTGAGAGTCCTCAAAAAACCTTGTACCTCACTGTCCAAATCTCAGCTCAATTACATCAGCATTTTGCAGCTTCACAACATTGTCCCTTAAATGAATAGGCAATCACAGCTCAAGTTTACAAGACACGACTTCTTTGTTCCTTCATATATTCATAGTTTGGGCAGATCTATGAATCAGATCTATCCATTCAGAGGTTTCCTCTCCCTTTTTCCCCTTTATTTGGTTTCTTGTACATAGGGTATGCATGGCTTGGATGCCAGGAACTTATATTCTTTTGCCAACTTGCACATGGTTTGCTGCTAGAATTTAAATCCTTAGCCTTAACAATGCAAAGTAAATCAACTTGAAGCAAATTATTAACAAAATGTTTATTCTTAATGCCAAATTTTGAACTACCATGATCTATGATCTTTTAAACTAGTGTTGAAAACATGAATGTAATCTAAATACCTACAATTGAACACTCATCATGGTATTCAAATGCGACACAGGAGTTGATCATTTCAGCAATTCAGCACAAACATAATAACAACATCATAGGTTAATATTTTTGGTCTCACACACTTTCAAAACACCAACCATCTATCAACTCTCTCCCACACTCACTAACAATAAACACGATCATCATAATGACATCAGAGAGAAACTTTTCGGATTTCATGTTTCAAGACAATAGTCTATTGTAAATTGTGCATCTTTTTTTCCCCATGTTTATTTTTTGTCTCCTTGCTGAAAATAGACCAAAATGTACTTGTCCAACACAATGGCATTCATAAGCTTCTAAATGTTATGCTTTTGGTATACAAACTGTCCTCAAAGATGGATATGGTCACTATGCAAGATGCACTAATAGTTGTTGTGAATTACCACGTAAAATTCTGAAAAGGTAAGCATGACATTGAAGTCGACATCGTCAGTCAAAACCTGTTGCAAGGCATGTGGAGTTAACCATGTGATCTTCTGACCCTCAACCTCAGCCTGCATCATTAAGAATCAAGACCTCATATTAAATATATCAATATATATAAGTAAATAAAAATATGTAAATTATACCATAAATAAACAAGATAACTTTACCTGATAATAAATGCCTTTCACAGATATGAAAGTCTTCCGTAGGCTATGAGTTCGAGAAATGTAGGCTTGCCATTCATGACTTAACCTATTTAGTAGTCATACGCATCTTATTATTTTTATAATCTTGCACACAAATAAGAGAAAATAACCAAATGCACATAGGATATTACCAATGGGAAATAAGATAACTCACATCTCAAGCTCTAGCATGTTGAACATGCTTCAAATCCTAAATATTTAACTAAATGAGAACATTGAAATAAAAGCAGATTTTAGATCAATATTATCTTTTTGCAATCCCAGCTTCTGTTTGGCACTTGGACTTTTGAGACATTTTTTAAAGGCAATTTTCAGATCTATTTAACATACTGTTCTTATTATATTAGTCCCTACTTCCTAGTTGTAGTAACAAATTGGTATTTGTATGCATTCCAAAAATTTTCTTTATATACCAGCAAAAAAAAAATCAGAAGATTCTCCATGTATGCTTTCCTCTTTATATTTTCCCTTCCTATCACAAGTTTTAAGTTCTTTGGTCACAAAAGTTTTAGAATTTCCTTTTTCTTTATAAATGTAGCTTAGTTTCTTTTTTTTAATTTTTCCATTTTTTTATAGAATATATGGTATCCTTATGAAAAAAAAATCTTATAAGATATATTGTAATGTCACACAAGATTTTCCTCATGGGATACAATATTTTCTCAGAAAATTGAAAAATAAACAAAACCTTAGAAATTGAGTCACGCTGATGAAGAAAAAGAAAAAAATATAGAATTAGTGAGATCAAATACCCATCAAATAGGCTTTCCACTTTTTAGAAACTTAATATTTGAATCTTCCCTTTGCAAGATATTTCAGAACTTTATGAATAATTGTTATCATGTTTTCAACCCCGTGAAGTTTTTAACCAAATTATTGGCCAATGCAAATTTAGGCAACAGATGTACTTACATGAAAATCTAAATTGTTATTAAGAAATAAGAAGAAAGGTTTCTATAAACAATTACCAGATTTAACTACACTTGGAAAGGCATGAGAAAATGGTATTGAAGCAGTAGTGTTCATCTGAATGCAATAAGAAGCCAATGATACAATCTCCAACCAATTCCTCTACAAAGGGATAAATCTCTTCAAAATTCATTGTGCCCATATCCTTTGCTAGTACATAAGGTCACATGTTCTCTACTGAACAGTTTGTCTAAAAACTTACAAGACAACTTCTGGCAGAAAAGACCTCAGACAGCTTCATTACATGATACTGCCAAAGTATGATTAATCAACTTGCCATTTCACTAACACTGCAATAAAATAAACACCTTACCACCAAAACTGATAGGATACCCTAGTGCTATCAAGAAAAAACCTTTTGCAACAGAACTGCTAAGAAACCATACTGCTATTTCTTGTTGAATCCTCCTCAGATTCAAGTCACTCGATCTACTATGTAAAACAAATTCAGGAAACTGGAAAATTCCAGTTATTGGTCCACTGTCATCATTAAAAATGTTCCAAAGTCAACTACAAAGGCATTATTAAACATCCATATGACAGCTATCTTATATGGATTATAATCCATTACAGCTCTATCTAAAACCAATCATTCACTTAAAATTAGCATTAGCAAATGCACTATGTTAGCAAAAGGTTTGAAAGGCGAAAAAATAAAAGCATCATAAGTCTCAAAAGATGCAGAGTATCTCAAATACAAACAAGACTGCTTCTTAACATTCGCTGAATGATAAAACCTAAACTGCTAATTGCATCAGTCAAGTACTTGCATTTTTTCACCAAGAAACTGCAAGTGTGCTCTCGTCTGTAATAAATTGCTCAGGATATAGATAAATGAATAATACTTTGTTGTTGTTGAACCTTTTTAAAAAGCTTCACAGGACAACACAAAACAAATAAAAGATCAAGTTACAAGCTCCCCAACAAGATTCCCCCCAAAAGTCAAAGCATGTAGTTTATTTAAGAAAAAATACACAGTCTGCCCTTATTAATCTGCAATCTAAGAAACAAGGCACACTGTTTCTAAGGTGTCAAAGTAATTAAAAGAACCAACCTTCTACAATTATGAATACGTTCCACTTGAATCCGCTCACCCTCAACTGCTGGCAATGCGGCGAAAAGGTGAACCATAGTAAGGCAGTCATCCAGGTCTCTTAGTGCATCAACAAAAGTGGGATACCTAAATGACAAGGAGTAGCATCGCTAAACAGCTAACATTTGTTTCTAAAAAAAGTTCTGCAAGTTCAGAGTTTAAAACCTTTCTAAGATAAGCCTGTCAAGCTTATAAGTAGGTTCACGGTTCAGAAGGCGATCTGCGAGTTCCCTGTTTTTCCTTGCCAAAGCTTTCTTAACCTTCTTTTTATGGGCCCTTATGTCCCTGGAGGATGATAAAGAAAGACATGTTAAAAAAAATATGCAAAAGTATCTCATTCAAAGAACAATAAGCAGCAACAAATACTGAAGCACAATAAAATAACCACCATCTTACTTTAACCCTAGTCTCATAACCAAATTCTGTAAAATATGCCAATGATATATTAGGCACTATGCTTCTTACAAGATATCAGCACACGTGCTATTACTCTCATGTCTCACCACATCAAATGTCAAAACTTGAACGTGTGCTTCACATGATCAGATGAACATGGCAAAGGCATGCAGATAAGTGGGATAGATTAGGCAGGATTAATGGAAAACATTAAGACACAATGTTTAGCAAATACACCAACCTGAGTATACACATTTTCAAATAATGTGAATAGGCCTCTCAAGCAGAGAGGCATGAGTTAAATATGAAGAGGCAAAAGACGAACCAAGCAGAAAATTGTGTCTGTGATCCTCAAGCAGCTAATACCAAGTAGAGACAATATATACAACAATTACAAAGGCGTGAGGAGCCAAGTATTTAGGTTAGGCTTCATTGATCTTCTGATATCACTACATTCTTATTATTCTTTTTCATAAAAAAAGTCTGCTTATACATATTTTAAGCTGCCACTGCCTTTACTCTCTATACTGTTCGTTTTGGTAATGTATAAAGCTCCCTTTTTCAAAGGAGTAGTACCTGAATTTCTCGAGTAGAGGCTCGTGGGCGAGAAACAAGATGTCCTTCATGTGATAGTAAGTCTTGTGGTTCCCTTCCACCTTCTTCTTCGGTTCCCGTGGAAAAATACCTTTGAGAATGCATAGTTTCCTGTCAAATACCAAGATAAAGGAAAACGGATTAGAAAAAAGAACACAAGAAACGTAACAAACAAACCAATATCCATCGTATTTAAAAGACAAAGATAAAGGACACCAAAGTGATGAAACCCGGCTCACCTGAAGGTGGACAGACTAACTTGAAGATAATGAACCGCCTTCGTCCTCGTGATGTATTTCGCAGCATTTCCTTCCTTTTTCTTCCCCTAAAATGGAACAAAAAACAAATCTTTCAGCTAGACATACAGATTGGAAGGGAAAAGATCGAGAAGGACAGATAGAGAATACATCGTAGGGATTACCGGGGGCCGGTAGTGCTTCGGCATCTTTTAGGAGATAAAAGGAGAAAGGAAAAGCCTCCTCCCCCGTCGTCGCGGCCGCCGCCACCAAACGAGAGAGGAAAGACTCAAGCCTCCTCCCCCGTCGTCGCCTTCGCCTTCGCCTTCGTCGCCGCCGCCGCCGCCGCCGCCAAACGAGAGAGGAAAGACTCAAAAGCCTCCTACCCCGTCGTCGCCTTCGCCTTCGTCGCCGCCGCCGCCACCAAAAGAGAGAGGAAAGGCTCAATGGGGTTTGCGAGGGTTTTTGAGGCGGTGACGATCGACTCGAGGAAGAGGTGCCGGTCCGGTCCAAAACCCGATATAATCGGTGGGTCGGGTTTAAACCCGAACTTATTGCAATCCGACCCGCATCTTCTCTCATGAATTAGGAAAAGCTTTGATATTAGGTCCAATGTGGGCCAAATGTGGGCCGGAAATGGGCCTAATAAAAAAAACTTTTCCCAATTCATGAGAGAAGATGTGGGTCGGATTGCAATAAGTTCGGGTTTAAACCCGGCCCACCGATTATATCAGGTTTTGGATCGAACCGGGCACCTCTTCCTCGACTCCGATCGTCAGGGCCTAAAAAACCCTCGTAAACCCCATTGAGTCTTTCCTCTCTCGTTTGGTGGCGGCAGCGGCGACAAAGGCGAAGGCGAAGGCGACGACGGGGGAGGAGGCTTTTCCTTTCTCCTTTTATCTCCCAAAAGATGTCGAAGCACTATCAGCCCCCAGTAATCCCTACGACGTATTCTCTATCTGTCCGATCTTTTCCCTTCCAATCTGTACGACTAGCTGAAAGATGTGTTTTTTGCTCCATTTTAGGGGAAGAAAAAGAAAGGAAACGCAGTGAAATACATCACAAGGATGAAGGCGGTTCATTATCTTCAAGTTAGTCTGTCCACCTTTAGGTGAGCTGGGGTTTCATCACTTTGGTGTCCTTTATCTTTATCTTTTCTTCTTCAGTTCTTTTCCTTTTATTGTAATAGAATACGATGGATATTGGTTTGAAATAAAAGAGTCACCGCCAGGATAGTTGACGCCACCGTGGGTCATGAACTCCTTACGTTCATGGACGTATTCTCGGGATACAACCAAATCCAGATGGCAACTCTGGACCAAGAGAACACCGCCTTCACCGCCGACAGAGGGGCGTATTGTTACAGAGTGATGCCCTTCGGCTTGAAAAATGCTGGGGCGACTTACCAAAGGATGGTCAACAAACTTTTCAAGCACCAGCTCAGGAGGAATATGGAAGTATACGTGGACGACATGATCGTAAAGAGCAAGGCCGCGAGCGCGCATCTGACCGATCTGGCGGAAACGTTACAAACGCTCAGACGGTTCAACATGCGTCTGAATCCCGCAAAGTGTGTCTTCGGGGTCAGCTCGGGTAGGTTCTTCGGCTTTATTATTCACCAAAGGGGGATAGATGTCAACCCAAAAAAGGTACGGGTCGTAATCGAGATGCACTCCCCCCGCTCAGTCAAGGAGGTGTAGCGACTCGCCGGGAAGTTGGCAGCGCTCAGTAGGTTCGTGTCACGTTCGGGCGACAAGTGCCTCCCTTTTTTTCGGGCTCTGCGATAGGCCGACAACTTTACATGGACCTCGGAGTGCGAGGAAACCTTCGAAAAGTTGAAGGCGTGCCTCGCCCGCTTGCCCCGACTCGCCTCGCCCGAGCTGGGCGAAACCCTTTGTCTCTACTTGGCGGCCTTGGTGCAAGTAGTTAGTTCGGTGTTAGTTTGAGGGATACCACCAACGCCGCAACCCATATATTATGTCAGCCACGTCCTCGTCGGGCCTGAGGTGCGGTACTCCCCGATCGAGAAGCTAACCCTCGCTCTAATGAAGACGACCCAAAAGTTACCGCCCTAGTTCTAGGCCCACACTATCAAAGTAATCACCAACCAATCGCTACGACAGATCCTTTCCAACTTTGATGCATCAGGTCACATGCTGCGGTGGTTAGTCGAGCTCAGCAAATTCGACATTCAGTACTCCCCTAGGACCGCCATCAAAGCTTAGGTACTGGCTGACTTTATTTCCGAGCTAACTCCTGAGGATCATGCTATGGGATAGGAGAATAGCAAGAACACATGGACCCTGTATGTGGATGGCTCGTCCACTACCGAAGCGGCCGGGGTCGGGCTTATCCTTAAAGGCCCGTCAGGAGAAACCTACGAGAGGTCGCTCTAACTGTAATTCCAAGCCACCAACAATGAGGCCGAGTACGAGGTGCTACTTCATGGCCTGCGCCTCGCTCTGGAGATGCATGTAGACAACCTTGAAGTCTTCAGTGACTCCCAACTGGTGACATGACATGTCAACAGGAGCTACGAAGCTCGAGACCCGACAATGGCGTTGTACCTGATGGAGGCAAAGCGGCTCGCCCACCGCTTCAGTCGCCTCTCGATCGCTACAATACCTCGAGCATAGAACATACAGGCCGACGCTCAGCCAGATTGACCTCCGCCCGTAGACCGGCATCGGCTCTAGCGATTGAGTCCGTAACAGCACCGACGGTGATGCCACACGAGGTCGCCGAAATGGATCTACCACCAAGCTGGATGGAGGAGATCCTCCGCTTCAAAACGGGCGGAAAGGAGCCCGACGACCCGACGCCTGCGAGATGGTTGAGGCGAACCCAAGCCCGGTATTGCGTCGTCGGCGGAAGGCTGTACCAAAGGGCCTTCTCTCAACCTCTCTTACGCTACCTCGTGCCACCAGAAGTTGAGAGGGTCCTCGCAGAGCTCCATGAGGGGATCCGTGGGGAGCACATCGGGGGAGGAACCTTGGCCTTCAAGACTCTTCGACAAGGGTACTACTGGCCAACCATGCGCAGGGACGCCATGTCATACGTGTAGCAGTGCCCTCAATGCCAAAGGCACACCCGACTGCCACACCAGCCGGCAGTTCCTCTTACCCCGATAGACACGGCCTGGCTCTTCGCCCAATGGGGGCTCGATCTCCTTGGACCTTTCCCTCCAGCATCGGGACAACAACGCTTTCTTAGAGTTGGGCTCGACTACTTCACGAAGTGGGTTGAAGCCGAACCCTTGGCCTCCATTACCAAGAAGCAAGTCCAAAGCTTCACATGGAACAACATCATCACCTGGTTTGGGATCCCGAAGGCTATCATCGCTGACAACGGAGCTCAATTCAACAACACTAAATTCAAGGCCTATTGCCAATCATACGAGATCAAGCTAAAGTTCAACTCGGTCGCGCACCCCCAAACCAACAGCCAAACCGAAGTGATGAATCAGGTGATTCTAGAAGGTCTCAAGAGGAGGATCTCGGGCACGCACGGAGCCTGGGTGGACAAGCTTCCCATCGTCTTGTGGGCAATGCGAATGACTCCCAAAATCGCATTGGGGGAGTCTCCGTTCAGCCTGGCGTTCAGGATGGTGTTCCCGACCATGCGCACCTCCAATTACGAACAAGGAGACTCCGAGAAGGGCCTCGGAGCAAACTTAGATCTCCTTGAAGAAAGGAGAGCCAAGGCACATCTACGTACCTTGGCATACAAGAAGGCAACAGCTCAACTATTCAACCACAAAGTCCGTCTGCAGCCAATCAAGGTTAGGGACCTCGTCCTCCGAAAAGCAGAGGTGAGCGACCCAACCTGAGCAAGGGGAAAGCTCGCACCTAACTGGGAAGGCTCATATCGAGTCTACGATGTGGTCCGAGAAGGGACCTACCGACTCAAGACTATGGAGGGAAGCCCCCTGCTGAGAACGTGGAACGCGGCAAACCTAAGGAAATTCTACCCATTAAAGAAACAAGTCGGGATGCAAAGAAAACATACGAAGCACACACACCCATAGTCAGGAAAAACAAGTCAGAATTCCAAAATAAAAAGTGCTTCTTGACGAAAGAGGAAATACACACGACGGTTGGGCAGTACGGTTCCAAACCCGACCAGAACAAAAGAAAAAAAGAAAAGGGGAGCACAACCCTTAGCTCAGGGGGGGGAGTCTCGGGCCCATCATCAAAGGGGATGTTTGCTGGCATGTCGACGTCTTGATTCATCGGATTGTTGGCGAATGGGTCCGACTCCAGCTCCAGGTCTGGGTACTTCGCCCAGAAGCGAGCACAGGCCACCCGGTACCTGTACTCGTATGTGGCCTGCCCCGACCTCACCAGACAGCGCTCGAACCCGGCGGACACTTTGTACTCGACGATCGCCTCCTCAACCTACTTGGGCAATGCCAGTCGCTCCTCCTTTAGGACCTCTTCGGCGACCCATGCCGTAGACCTGGTGGTCTCGACATCGTGGGAGAGGGTCAGTAGCTCGTCATCCAGCGATCGAATGTGTGACCGGCTTTCTTCCAGCTCGATCTTCAAACGAGTCACCTCCTCATCAAGTGCTGAGGCACGCTCCTCGGCCATGCAACGACCTTTGGGCCCCCCCAGCCCTTAGCTCCAGGTTCTCCAACCGGAGGGCGGCGTAGGTGTCCGACTGGCGCCCGATCACCCGCCCGGCGTCGAGGACCCGGTCGATCAGCGCCATGCCGTAGTGCTGGCTCTGCATGAAGATCGAGGTTAGCACCCAGGAGAGAGGGGATCGAAAAGGGAAAGGAAGTCACCACTTACCCAGATGAGCGACTTGGCCGCCCGCTCTGCCGGCGCCTTGGAGGGTGAGCTGTAGAGATCCTTGGCTATGACTGGATGGAGTGCCCTTCGGATGAACTCCTGGGCAGTTTGCCTGGCGCCCCAGATGCGACTGTCGACCTTGAGGGTCACCCATCGAGTGGCGTAGGGGGCTCTCGGCTCCCCAGCTGGAAGGTCGGCCATGTTTAAGGCCTGATACTCCTCACCATCGGCCCAGGAGTAGATGCGGCACAGCTCCTGTATCGACGGCGGGCGCGTCGCCGCCCTCTTGGAAGGGTCACTACCGGACGACCCGACCGACCCCTTCCCCTTTGCACTCCCCGAGCCTTCGCTTGGGGGAGCAGCCCCGCACAACTCCGGGACAACACTCTTGCCAGCAGCCGGGCCCGCTGGCGTCTTTTGGGCCAAGGTCTTCGTCTTCTTTAGAGGGCGCCCCACTGCAGGAGATGCCGGCGCCCTCTTCGGTGTGCCCACCTATGGGGCAACCCCACCTCCAGAACCCTCTTTGTCCGAGACGGGGGCACGGCAACCTTGACGCTGGGCGTCTTCTTCATTGATCGCAGGTCCACCATTTCTGTGAAAAATAGTGAGTGGTCAGATGGTTTGGGATGAGCGGACGAGCCATCATATGCGAATGGCCATACCCCCGGTGGTAGGGCTCAGCTCTGCTTCGACCATCTGCTCCTCGGTCATCTCCTTAATTGCCCGAGAAGAGGACAGGATACCCCTCAGTCGATCCACAACCGCTGTTTCTCCGTCAAAGAGCGACGGAGAGGCGTTATCGATGGTCTGGAAGGCTCACCCAGTGCTAAAGCCCCACTCTTCACTACAACTACAAAGAAAAAACGCTTCTTCCAACCTTTGTTGTTGGAAGGTGCACCGCTAATCTTGAAATCGCTGCGGGCGGTTAGGTAATACCCGCCTTGCCCCCTACACAAGTGAAAACATGCCAGAAAGAGGGTCCGGGATGGCTCGATCCTAGCCCCCTGACACTCCCGGATGAAGGCCACTAGATAGTGCCATGAGTTTGGCGACACCTAGGATGGCGAGATCCCCAAGAAGCAAAGGTAGTCCCCGATGACAGGGTGCAACGGGAGCCGTAGCCCCGCCTCAAGCACCCCCACGATCAGCCCGAACCCGTCGGGAAACTGATCATACGACCGCTGCCCATGCCGAGGGACGTGGAGGCCGTAACACTCCGGGATGCGATAGCGATCCTGGAGCACACTCAAAAGGTCCTCGGTCACCACCGAGTCCACGTCATGCCACGACTTGAGAGCCTCAAGCATGATAGAACTCTCGAAGGCCTCCGAGGAGGCACTACCCGAGGACACACTAAGTACCTCATCCCATGGACTCCCAGAGGAAGAAGGTGAAGGAGATAGAGACAAAGACGGAGACGAAGATGGAGGTGAAGACAAAGATGAAGAGGAAGACGAAGATGAAGACGAAGACATCTTGACCTCAAAGTTGTAAGAAAGAAGCCGGGGCGCAGGACGAAGGACTGAAGCAAAATGGCAAAGGTGAGGGCACCCGCTCCGGAAGGGGTTTATAAAAGGCAGGCTACCCCACTGCAAGGTGGCTATTGGGGCTTCCCGAGGAGAGAAGTAGTCATAGCATTTAAGACCCATTACAACCCCTTGGATTCGCCAGATTCACCCACCTCGGAGCTCCCACCAGAGGCGTCCCATCACCCGAAACCACCCTCCGAAGGCCATTCAAAGCAAAAGTTTCCCACCAGGTCCCGTGTCGCTTCGCCTGGCTCGCCATGTGGCATGATAGCGTCCGGGAAAAAATCGGCGCGTCGCCCTACACCAAAACCTGAGCCCAAGTATAGTCACTCGGCTCACAGGTTCGGCTCCAGCTCTCTCATAACTTGCGACCCACTAGCCCCAAAACCTGAGCCTGAGTATAATCACTCGGCTCACAGGTTCGGCTCCTGACCGGGTTGCTCCAGCTCACTTCCGACTTGCGACCCGCCGACCCCAAAACCTGAGCCCGAGTATAGTCACTTGGCTCACAGGTTCAACTCCTACTCGGGTCGCACCAGCTCGCTCCCGACTTACGACCCGCCGGCCCCAAAACCTAAGCCCGAGTATAGTCACTCGGCTCACAGGTTCGGCTCCTGCTCGGGTTGCTCCAACTCGCTCCTGACTTGCGACCCGCCGACCCCAAAACCTGAGCCCGAGTATAGTCACTCGGCTCACAGGTTCGGCTCCTACCCGGGTCGCTCCAGCTCGCTCTCGACTTGCGACCCACCGGCCCCAAAACTTGAGTGTAAGTATAGTCACTCGGCTCACAGGTTCAGCTCCTGCCCGGGTCGCTCTAGCTCACTCCCGACTTGTTACCTGTCGGCCCTAAAACATGAGCCTGAGTATAGTCACTCGGCTCACAGGTTCAGCTCTTGCTCGGGTCGCTCCAGCTCGCTCCTGACTTGTGACCCGCTGGCCCTAAAACATGAGCTCGAGTATAGTCACTCGGCTCACAGGTTCGGCTCCTGCCCGGGTCGCTCCATCTCGCTCCTGACTTGCGACCCACCGGCCCCAAAACCTGAGCCCGAGCCTAGTCACTCGGCCCACAAGTCCAAACGCCCGAGCCACGCCTCGCGGCCAATCTAATGCCCGAGTCGCATCTCGGCCGATCCAACGCTTGAGCCATGCCTCGCGGCCAATCTAATGCCCGAATCGCATCTCGGCCGATCCAACGCCCGAACCACACCTCGTCAGCCTAGTCCATTATCCAAGTCGCTCCACGTTGACCCCCGACTCGCAGCCTATCAAGTCTCTAACTGAGCCGCTCCAGCTCGCTCGCCGACTTGCAAACTCGGCAGCCGTAACTCCGAGCCGTGCCAAACCCATTATCCAACCTACGACACATCGGTTTCGCCTCGTCAGGCCCTGGCCGCTCGATCAGCAAAGTCAATCCTGCCCGAAGAACGGGGCGTCGCCCCTCTAAATCGCCCCACGATGAGTCAATCCAGCGTCCCCTCGTAAGCGATCAGCCTCACTCCGACCCAAGCATGCCGCCCGGCCCTTTAAGGACCCCACGACACGCCTTTGAGGGGGGGGGGGGCAGAAGTGATACGACGTATATTAGGCCCAAGACACGTCACAGTTGACGTCACACACTAAGTCAGAACCGTACCAACAAGCTGTTCCACATGTCCCATCCCGAGAGCTCGGGGCGGTGCCGTCTGACGTTGCTCCGCATGCCACCCGAGATGGCGGCCGATGAGAGGTGTCGTCCCATCCCTCAAGGGTCAGCGGTCACGCCGAACCGACCTTGATGGTGGAGCTCGTACAATAGTATAAAGCCCCTGGCCGACATCCGACCAAGGGAAGAAGAGGGAAGAAAAATAGAAAACAATCGACCCACTATTGACTTGCTTGTCGGAGGGGCCAAAGTCGGGGATCACCCGACGAGGGCCGTTTTTGCAGGCGAACGACCACCCGCGAGCCGCGAGCGTCTCAACTCAGGAGTCACCATCCAACGCGCGAGGACGAGCTGTCAATCGTCCAGAGCCCGACCAACGCAAACAAGCATCCCTTCCCGAGGACACGGCCACCTCGACATCCAGCTCACTTGACAGAAGGCTCCCAACATTGACCCGTGGATCAAACCGTGCTGACTCATCAGCCACGATATACTTGTTCACTAACATGAAGTGATCCGATCCACACGCTGCGGCCAAATCTGCGATAATGAGGAAGCCGGATGCTCCTCCCAGTGGCAGCACCGGCGGTGGAGGTAACAAGCTGAGGAAGGGGCTGTGGTCGCCCGAGGAGGACGAGAAGCTCATGAACTACATGCTTAGGAACGGGCAAGGGTGTTGGAGCGACGTCGCCCGGAATGCCGGCTTGCAGAGGTGCGGCAAGAGCTGCCGGCTTCGGTGGATCAATTACCTGCGCCCTGATCTCGAGCGCGGCGCTTTCTCCCTCCAGGAAGAGGAGCTCATCATCCACCTTCATTCCATCCTTGGCAATAGGTTCTCTCTCATCTCCGGACTGGGTTTCTTTGCGTGCATTCGTCCCACCGGATACCGAACCTAATCCACTGCGTGCAGGTGGTCTCAGATCGCTGCGCGTTTGCCTGGTCGAACCGATAACGAAATAAAGAACTTCTGGAACTCCACCATCAAGAAGAGGCTAAAGAACTCCAACAACAGCGGAGACGCGGAGACCAGAGGAGGAGCCGCGAGCCTTGCACACGTAAACGAGCATCAACTGCAGGGCATGTACGTGGACTCCTCCTCCTCGTCGTCGTCTTCTTCGATGCCTGGTGGTTTGTTCATGGCCAACCAGTATGACCTGCTGCCCCTCCCCGAGGTCGGCTGCGGCATGATCAGAGTCGAAGACAGCTCCTACTTCCACGAACCACCGACCGTAGCTCAAGCCGGCATGGAGAATGGGTTCTATGGGGATGGCCAGGGAGTGATGATGGTGGAAGGAGGCCTCGTGGGAGGAGGATGCGAGCTATTTGTGCCCCCTCTCGAGAGCAGTCAAGAAGAGACCGCCATGAACGATGGAGGTGCAGGGAGCATGGTGAGCAGTGCCGACCTCAGCAACAGTGGTGATGCGAACAAGATCCAAAGCGGAATGCTTTGGGAGGACGAGGACATTAGAGTGGGGGAGTGGGAGTTGGGAGACTTGATGAAAGATGTCTCTTTTCCTTTCCTTGATTTCCAAGTCGAATGATGGGACATTCATTCCACAGGTATATCACCTCCACATCCCATCTCTCTTTCTTCTCCTTTCCTCGACCTTACATCTGCTTGCCTTACTCTTGCCACTCTATATACAGCATGCCAAATATGTTTCAGATACGAAAGAAGAAGAAGAAGAATACTCGGTCAAAGCTAATTGATTATGCTGCTCAATTCGTTGAAGCCTCATAAGCTTCTTTGTTACTCCACAAAATCCATATTCACCAATAAAGTTCAGGCAACGTTTGGTCCTCATTCTCCTTCCTCACCTCTGCAGATGAAGTTATGTAAATAGGTTCATGGTGTTCAAGGGGATGGATGACAAGGAAATATATACATACATATGATTCTTGGTTCATGGAAGGTGGTTTTAGGGTGTGATTCAACAACATTTGCAATTGAGGAAATCATATGTACCAGTGAAAGATAGAAATTAAATGAAGCAAAATTTCTTTTTTTTTTTTTTTTTTTTGCATATGATACAGGCATCTATGATTACAAGTTTCCAGATGAAGGAAAGGAGGATTCTATGAAAAGCTTTGTACTACTCTTTTATTTTAAATGCGACATATGTTTCTCACCACCATGACCATGGTTGGTAGTAAAAGTGTATGTCTGGAGTGTGGGACGATGACTTTTCTCATTTGCTATGGTACATGGACCAAAACTAAATGATAGAAAGGTGGTGGGGCTGTATGAAACATGTTCTTGGTACAGCTCTCGATGGCAATTGTCATTATCATTTTGAAAAGCAATCCAACCTGGTATTTCAATTATCATTATCATTTCAAGAGGAAGCCACTCTCACATGACATGTCTAACAAAAGTCAAGATCTAATTTCTTCTTGTTTTAGTCCACACAAGGAAAATGAATGATAGGATCCTATAAGTAATTGTTGCAC
>LVTN01001046.1:666-13048 GCA_001649415.1 Musa itinerans
CCCCGCCCGAGTACTCAGTCTTCAAGCAAGGCTGGGCGGTGCAACCGCCCCTGTCAGGAGGTGGCACCGCCCAAAGGCTCAGTCTTTAAGCTCTGCCAGGCGGTGCAACTGCCCCAATCAGGCGGTGGAACCGCTAGACCCCGGAATTCCGAGAGATGATAGTTTTGAGCTCGGAATTCAAACTGGTTTGAAGCCTATAAAGACCCCACCCTTTCAGCAATGAAAGGGCACCCAAAAAGCACCGAAATCCTGATCTTACTCTGTGATTTTAGAGCTCAAAAGTGTTGTATGAGTTAAAAGTTCTCCTTCCTCTTTTCTTCCAAGTTTTGATCTGTCAAGAGAGGAAAGAAATTTCTGTAAGGGTTGTCTCCTAAGCCCATCAAAAGGAGTGAAACTGTAAAAGGGTGGTTGGCCTTCACCTATTGAAGGAAGGCCTCTAGTGGACGTCGGTGACCTCGTCGGTGGAGGAAGCCAAAAGTGGATATAGGTCAAGATTGACCAAACCACTCTAAATCTCGGTTTGCATTTACTTTGAGCATCTTATCTTAACTGCAAACCTCCTCATTAGCTTACTGCCTTCTGCTCATTTACGAACGTGTTTCATAGTTAAGTATTTTTCGAATCGGCGTTAAGACGGAAATCATTTTTATCGTACGAACATCATATTTCAGTTTGTGCTTACATTTTGATTTCCATCGTAACTGTAAACTGCCTTCATAGCTTTACTTTAACTACACTTTGCTTAATCTAAGTTAAAGCAATTTCCGAATTGACTTTCATATCAAAATCATTTTTATCGTACGAACGTTGTACTCCAGTTTGCCATTACATTCTGTTGTCTATCTTAACTGCAAACTGCCTCTATATCTTTGCTTTAATTGCATCTCGCTTGATCACAAGCTAAAGTGATTTACGAATTTGCTTTCTTACCGAAATCGCTTTTATCGTATGAACGTAGTTTTTAATCTTCGAAAGTTTTCCCCTGCACTAATTCCCCCCCCCCCCCCCTCTTAGTGCTCTTGATCCTAACAGTAGTACCATATCCTAGTTAGCTATGTGACCTACCAAATATCGAAGTTACCAATCACCTATTGGCTAAGTATGTAATGATATATCAAGGAGAACCTATGTTTAGCCCATAATAATTTTCATAATGTTTCCTAAAATTAGTTGACAAAATATATATCTTTATCAAACAATCAAATTGGAAAGACCGTCCATATGAGAGGCATAAGAGGTCCTAAAGTAAAGAATAAAATATATTATCTTTAAAAATCAATCAACAATAATAAAGATGAAATCATGCTCGGGGATAATCCAAAAGATGCCTAAATCAAAATCCATACTTATATCTTTCCAAGGTGGGTGCGGGACTGATAGTAAGGTATATAAATCTTTGTTGCTTTCTAGTCTCGGCTACTTGATAGGTGTGATAATATCTAAAAATCTTAGCTACATCCTTTTTTAGGTTAAGTTAGAAAAATCAATCTTCTATAAGTACAACAATATGATCTCGTGGTGTCTAATTGTACCTCCGCAACTCCCAAATTAGAAAGTCCCTAGTTGAGGGCTTGGGAATACACAACATATTTTCATAAAATATATACTTATTATATAGTGTATAATCTAGGTCACCAATAAATCCATGAGATAACAGTGCATAGGGTTTGACAAAGTTATGATAGTCTGTATAAGCATCCTTCAATTTATCAAATCCAATCATCTTTACCTTAAGGGTGTGCAAAAATATGTTAACTCTACTTAACACATCAGCTATCTTATTTTCTTTTTCGACTTTGTATTTGATAACAAATATAAATTGCTATATATACTCAACCTATTTAGCATATCTGGGGCTATGTTTTTTCTAGGCATTAAAGTAAGATAGAGTTTAGTGATAATTGTACAAGACAAACTCATAGTATAGGAGATAGTATCTCTAATACCTAAGGGCTTGTACCATTATATTTAATTCTTTGTCATAAGTGTAGCATCTTCTTTTAGTTTCATTTAGTATTTCATTAAAGAAAGCTATGGGATGTCCTTCGTGACTCAAAGTCCTATTGATATTAATCCTTGAGGCATCACACATTATCTAAAACATTTTAGAGAAATCAAGTAGTCTAAGTACTTAGGCTTCGATCATTTTAAGCTTAATGTCCTCAAAAGCTTGGCTAGCAATTTTGATTTGTATGAACACACTTTTCGTAATACAATATATGATGGAAGCCATGATAGTGCTAAAATTACGGATGAATATATGATAAATAGTCGTTAAGTCATGAAAGTTATGAACTTTAGTGATGATGGTAGGTTCAGGCCAATCTCGAATGACTTTTATATTTTTCGATCAACTATAAGTCATTCAATAGATACAATAAATCTAAACAAGACAATATTATCGATAAGAAATGAATTAAAATTTAAGTAGAGATTTTTTTTTAAATAACTTCCAATGTCTATATAAGGTGTCCTATACATTCTTTCTAGCTCATACTAAAAAAATGATAATATCATCAAAGTAAACGATCAAGAACTTTCCATGATTCAAAAACTTTCCAAGATTGAATCATAAGACCTAGGTGGGTCATAACTCTCATAAGTATGAATAGGGTATGGTGAGGCCAAACGACGTAACTAGCCACTTGTAGAGGCCATCCTTAGTCTTGAAGGTAGTTTTTTACTCATCACCAGGTTAGATTCTAATTTGATAGTAATCAATCACTCTCAAGATTAATATTAGTAAATCACTTAAGATCAGTCAGAAGGTTTAACATATCATTCAACTTAGGGATGAACCAATACTTAATAGTGATTTTGTTAATAACTCTACAATCAATAGACAAGTGATGGTCGAGATTAGGAGGCCAAATTAGTACAAAGACTAATGCTTTCTAATATGAACCCCTTATGAAGTTGTTCAACAACTTACCTTTTAAGCACTGCATGCTTAGTAGGATTCAACCGATAGTGAGGCAAATTGGGTAAAACTATTTTAGAAACTAAGTTAATGACATGTTGGATGTCACACATCACACATTGGAGGTAACTCATTAGGAGTTTCTTAAGGGTTGTGCTAAAAAAAAATTTAAATATTTTTTGGATACCAATGAGTAGTTTGGTCTAAGATTCAATGGGAGCCTCTCTAACTACTAAGGTAAAAATAATTTACGAGTCTTTTAGCTTAGATAAGGAAAGGGTCAAACCTAAAAATATGCAAAAACTTATATGTTATCCTCTTAAAGGTACCAACTCTAATCTCCTTATGGGGCGAGGAGACCAATTTGATATTCTTCTGATTGTGCTTAAAGTACAAAGTATTAGCTTTATTATAATATGTGACATTCATATCATATAGCCAACACCTATCGAGTAACACATAAAAAATATCCATTGAAAACATACAAACATGGTTCTTATATATAACTAAACTAATAGAAACTAAACATTTCTTAATAACATGTATGCTAATTTTATTTATTCAAGCTACATTTAATATTATGGATATGGTTCATATTTGAATCTAAATTTGATTATAACAATTTGAGACATTATATTAAGGTTGCTTCCTTCATCTATATTAATCATACAATTATAACTATTACAGTGTATATGTGAAAGATGCTAAAGCGATACTAATTTTCAAAAGTCTTAGCTAGAGCTACTGCAGTTGGGGAACAATAGCAAAATTATTCCTTTTATCATCATAATCTTACTTTGCATAGTCATCTACAAGTTCATTTTTATTTAGGTGTAAGTTTATATATGGATACTCTAGTGACCATATTTGTAATATTTAATACATTATAGTTTATCTTGAGTATTTCTGATAATAATGGACTTTGCTTTTAGTTATCTTGCTTAGGTGGGACAACACTAAGTTACGTGAGAGTATTTGTAGAAGTGCATACATATGGGTTTACGAGCCTTCAAATTATATTTCTAATGTATTGTTTAGCTCCAAGAGCTCTTTGAAAGATACTCTCCAAGGAGTTTAGATCAAAACAAGATATTTTATGTTGAATATCTCATCACAAATTAGTAATAAATCTAGCTATCATAAAAGTGAGTTCTTCCTAAATGCCACCCTGAGCTTATCAAAATGATGCTTTATAGATCCCTCTTAAGATAATAATTTTTATATTTTTTAATTTTAAATTCAACGTATATATATGTTAAAAAACCCTAAAATATAAGAATATTGTGGGTATAAAGGTGTTTTAAATTAATATATATTATATATTTCGATTATCTTATTATTGGAGAAACATATTAAGCTATATTAAGATCTACAATGACAAATAAGCTATTTCGAAACTGTGCAAGGAGAAATATGTAAAAAGTGACATCGATAAAGCCTTTTCAGGGCAGGAGCCTCTTTATCGTCCATCGTCCGCGCCGAAACGCTTTGGAGGTGGAGGATCTGCCGCAGCCATGGCGGTCGGGTTGGGATTTCTTCTATCTGTCCGTCTCTTGATCTTCTTTCTACCCTTTCGCTTCCTTTTTCTCATCTACTCTTCTTTCCCCTCTCTCCTTTGCTTCAGGAAGAACAAGAGGATCTCCAAGGGGAAGAAGGGAGGCAAGAAGAAGGCGTGAGTTCTGGCCCCATCCATCCTTTCTTCTCTCTCTTGCTGTATCTGACGCTTTCTCGTTCTCCGGTTGACGTTTGTTAGGGATGATCCTTTCGCGAAGAAGGATTGGTACGACGTCAAGTCTCCTTCGGTCTTCAACGTGAGGAATATTGGGAAGACCCTTGTTTCAAGGACGCAGGGCACCAAGGTGTGTTACCGCTATCGTTGTTGTTTCTGGTTCTGCTTATGTGTCTGGTCGAGAAGCATTTGGTGTTGTTTTTGGTCAAAATGAGATCTTTATGTGTCGAATGTCGAAATTGTTTTACATTTTGGATTATAAGATAATATTTCTGAAATGTATGAGCCCTTGGAGAAAGTTTTGCTTTGTCAGAGAGCAAAATTTTGCGGGATATGGGTTTCTAGTTAACTATAAGACTCAGGTGGGAGTGAGATTGCGTCGAATGGGTGCAATTCTTGGGAGTTGAACTTTGTCCATGGATGGTGTACCATCGTCTGCTAAATTTTTTTTCAGATGTTCTTCTCTAAATATCAGTTCTTTTTTAAGCGTGTTGTTATGGGCTGATCAAGGAGTGTTGCTCTGTTCTTATCTATGGAGGAGATCATAATCTATTGTCTACACATTAGAAAAATATTTTAAAAAAGTAGAAAAAAGATAATGAAGCCGGAGGGAAGGATAAATAATAAGGTATGTTTAAAACTAATTGATCCGGATGCTCCAGCTTCACTTTTTAATTCAGTGTGAATCCTACAATCATGCACTTTCAAGGGGCACTTTTTTTCTCTTGATGAATTAGTCCAGATATGATCAATGTTAGATATTATGAGAATTCCCACACCGGTAGAAACAAATGAGAGAAGGGTTGCACTTTGAGCTAATAAATAATACACACAATGAAATAAACATGTATTGAATATGGTTGATAAACATTTGGGTTGCACTTTGAGCTAATAAATAATATACACAATGAAATAAACATGTACTGAATATGGTTCATAGACATTTTGTTAATTAAAGAGTAACTAAGTCAACTATCTGCTTTCAGTTCAGTTGAGGTTAACTGGATGCCCTTGGGCTTCAACATGCTTTAGCTATAATATGTGTTTGTGAAACCAAGTAAGAATCGGAAGCCCACAATGTTGCAATGGATTCATAGATACTTAAAGATTTTCACCATCACAAGAGTTTGGAGAAGGCACAATGATATTATTGAGACTTGCATTGGTCTTCAACCATGCTTCCAAGTGTTTTGTGGATGGCATACCTCACCTTCTTGGTCGTCACACCAAATTTTTAAACAAATTGTCATTCTTGATTTTAAGATATGATATCTCTATGCAGAATCTAAAGATTGAATATATCATAATGGTGATACTTCAAATGAATGTTAAAGGAATAATACATATGTGGTACTTGAATTGGATTATCAGCCGTACATGAATAAATGCATAACAATGGGTTAAATTTGTGGATCTTTGAGTACATATTTAATCCATATTTTGTGTCAGAGTGAAATTATTTTCTATGACCATGAAGGTCCATTTTTGAAACTGGATATTTTAATTTATACAGGAGTAAGTTGTTGAATTAGTTGGCTCGGCTAAGCCAACTAATTTAAATTGATTGAACCTAGGCTCTCAAAATTGAACCTAACTTTCAATTGTCTCAGGTGCATGCCTAAGTCACCCAGCGCTTGGGCTCGGGCACATGCTTGAGTCATGCCTCTTTGAAGCAACTCCCCCCAACCTATTTTGAGGCACTTAGGCCTCACCTTGCATCGCCCGAACGTCTAGGTGGGCACTTGAGCGCCTATTGAAAACATTGCTCTCTAAGGTTTTGTCAACTAAAATGCTATTGAAGTTAAAATTAAATCATTTCTCAAGCCTGAAATGAAAGAGGTGAAGAGATAACCATAAAGCTTTCTTGGTATGAGCTTGTTCTTTGTAACTTAAAGCTTCCCATGTCACCTCTGATTGCCATAAGATTTGACCTTTTTTGCTTTTCATAATATACCATCTGCCATTATTTATTTGTATTGCTTGAATTTTGTGGTTTTTATTTCTAATGGTTCATTCAGGAATATGTTTGGACATTAATGTTCTTAGTGTATGTGGTGAACTGAATTTTTTATTGCTTAAATGTGTTGAAGATCTTTCTTGTCATCTCAGATTGCATCTGAAGGTTTGAAGGACACAGAGTTTTTGAGGTTTGTTTAGCTGACCTTCAGAATGATGAGGACCAGGCACACAGAAAAATCTGGCTTCGTGCAGAGGATGTGCAAGGGAAGAATGTTTTAACTAACTTCTGGGTATGTGTCTTGTACTATTGTGCTTAACTCTTTATTTCCAACTGTCTTATTTTGTTTACTTATCTAGGGCATGAACCTGACAACTGACAAGGTTAGATACGTAGTCCGAAAGTGGCAGACTTTAATTGAAGCACATGTTGACGTGAAGACGACCGACAATTACACTTTGAGGATGTTTTGTATTGGCTTCACTAAGAGACGCCCAAATCAGGTTAAACACATGTGTTACGCCCAATCTAGTCAGATCAGACAGGTAAATTTGTTGTAAAATGCATTTGATATTTATTGTATTTATGGGGGGGGGACAGTTTTAGGCATGCCATCTTACGTGGTCACAGATACGCCGCAAGATGAGAGAGATTATGGTTAATCAAGCTACAACTGGCGATCTGAAGGATTTGGTACAGAAATTCATACCCAGAGGTCATAGGTAAGGAAATTGAAAAAGCAACAACAAGCATTTACCCCCTGCAGAATGTTTTCATCCGCAAAGTCAAAATTCTCAAGGCTCCCAAATTCGATCTGGGGAAGCTTATGGAGGTACTCTTATCCCTTCTTTACCTTTTTCTTTTTGACATGACTGGGTGAACAATGGCAATCTGTAGGTTAATCAAATGGGTTTCAATGCCCTTTTTTATCAGTCTCCTTAACAATTGCCATTTGCAGGTCCATGGTGACTACAAGGAGGATGTGGGTGTCAAGGTAGACAGACCTGCTGAAGATGTCCAGATGGAACGTGAAGAAGTAATTGGGGCATAGATATCTAGTCTTTCTATTGCCAACATCCACATGAATGCAGTTGCTGCAGTTTTGTTTTTCCTGTTGCTATCGAGTTGATCAGTGACATCTTTGGCATTATTTCCAGTATCGTTTTGAACATCCTTTTTAACTTTTAAGTTGGCTTTTCTTTTAGTGGAATGGATGAACACTTCACAAACACAGAAATCATTTTTTAATATTAAATGTACTTGATGATCCATTTTATTAGCTGCAGCACGAACTATGGGTTTTTTTTAATTAACTAAGATTTGAAGGTGTTTTTTATTCCTCCACAGAATTTATCCAGTTGTAAGATCTTGAGAGCTTTCAAACCATAGGAAATGTCTTACTCTACCAAATGGATTCTGCCAGAGGTTGTCTGTAAATATATTATATTTTCATGGATATCAATTCCCTGCATATCATTTCCTGCTTTAAACGAGTTGACTCGAAAGATCATGCTATTCGCAACAATAACTCATTAGCTTGTAATGGCAAAGTAAATTAATCTTGCAATAATAATAAGGTTACAGATGACGAATAATAAGACGGTAAATATAAAGTCAAGGAAAACTAATTGGTTATCACAATAATAATAAGAGCCACGAGCTTCCCAGCATTGTTGAGCCTTTCCCTTCATGGTCGTCTGCGGATCCAGCACTCTTCGTCCTCCAACAGTAGCCGCGACCCGAATGGTACACGGACGAAGCCCTTGCAAAGATGCCAAACGAATCCAACGAGGTTTTGCTGCGGCGGTAGAAAAAGCTTTGGATTCGACGGGTGTCCAAAATGACGGCCGCCGTCATCTTCTTATTATCCAGAAAAAAAAACAAAACAAAACTCTTACATACGATGAGCAAGGGTATTTTCGAATTATCAAAATAATTTTTTAAATAAAAATAAATTAGATTACTTTATGTACGTAGAGAAAAATGTTTGGTCTTTTTGTAATAAAGCAAATAAATGTTTTATTGATTGTTTGACTAATTGACTTCTGGTTTCTTGAGAGTGGTTGACAAATTGTTGAGTTCCTTTTTATATTTAACTTCCACAGTATATATTCATTTGTTGAGTCATTTTACCATATTATGTACTTATAGATTGTAATCGAAAAGGATTTGTTGTAAATTATCATGAAGTTCTCAATAAATAAATAAAAACTTTAAGAATGATTCCAGAAATGATGATTACTCGTATGGATTTCCAGTGATATTTCTATATGGATTACCCAGTACAAAGTAAATTGAAAACTAATTACACTATGGATTATTAAAAAAAGCAAAAAACCAAAACTAACTTCAAAGGGGGCAAAAGGCAAATAAATATCCAATATCTTAAAGAAAGTTCTAAATGGAGATTATCAATAACTACCTAGAATTTAAGTTTCAAAAGATCCTCCCAAGGTGATCTTTACATTAGTTTCATTTAATTCAGCCAAAAAAAAATCACCTGTCTAATCACTTGATAAACAATTATCGATTTCAGAGTTTAATCTCAGAGTCTAATCACCTGTCTAATCTCAGAGTTTCACGGTTTTTCGATTTCAAACCAAATCAAAATCGACTTTAATCGATTCGATTCTGATTTCTAGATTTAAAAAATTAAAACTGGTTTGGAAATTGATTCTGATTCTAGTTTGAATTAATTTTTATTTTTTTTATTTTTATTTAAAAATAAAATTATAATTTTTTATATTTTAAAATTTATTAATTAAAAATAATATTAAAATTGATGATTCGAACAGAAACCAAACCGTCCTGGTTCCATGTATGCATCTCATGATGTAAAAGAAACAAAACAAAGAACAAAAACTTGTGATCCAAAGATACTCCAAGAACTCATTAGAGGTTAGGAGCATGCAGTGACCTTCTGACGTTGAAGAATATAAACTCCTTACTGATATTGAAGAATGTAAACTATGGTCCAGAAATATATAGATGGATTGGCTCCGTTGACTTGTAGACTACCTTGAGATGAGATATGATGATGACAATGCTCTCAATTAATTATGAAATGTAACTATGGATTACTTAAAAATCAGATGGAATAATTCATGAGTCATCTTGAATGGTACACGTATTACTGGGTACTTGTGTTCATGGAACGAACCTATAATTATTCGATTTAACAAAGCAGAGGACATGGAAAACAGTACACAAAATTCTCGACTCTTATAAATTAATCTATATATTTACTCGTTTCCAATATATACGAGACACGAACACATTAGGATTGTCTAATACAAAGAGTGACCCTTTCTAGTTTCGTGGCTATGCAGAGTTTATGTGATCACCACATTCTTGCATCTATCTCAAGCTTAAATGTGCACCATAATTAGATGCGGCGAGCGAACTAGAAACATGAGGCTGTTCTTCCCACTAGATTTTGACCTGGTCTTTCTCGAATGATGGCATCAAACCTGCCACAGAATTGACCAGCTGCATGAATGGTCATCGCTGTTTTTGTTGCATGCCACCATTTCCGAAGGCTAATCTTGTAATCATCTGGGAACCACCATTACATCTCCTGAAGACAAGGAAGGGGAAGCAGACAACACATTCTTGCATGGCACAGGGTGTTTACCATCTACAACCCCTGTGCAGGGAGGCGCAATGCCGAAGATATATAGAAGCCAAGAATTAGCCAGATTCCTCGAGGTGAGATCTCTGCGCCATCTTCATCTCTGTTCAATTCCAGCAGAGCTCATTCTCGGGCCATATCCGTACAAGTTCCCAAGCTCTTCGTTTGATCCTCGAACAAGTTCGTCTCTTCTCGTTTAATCTCGTTGATCAAGGAAAGGGTAGTTCTTGTCCCTTAACATTCCAGGTATTGCATGCATTCCTCTAGCTTGTAAGATTTCCCTTTGATTTTGATGACATTTGGCTCATAATTTAGAATTAGATGAGATATAACTGATGCACAATTGCGATCCCCGTGAAGGGAAGAGGAGGAGAAGAAAAAGCTTAGGCATGGCAGATCAGAGGTGGGAGATGAGCATCCATATGTGCTGCCCGCAGCCACCGCCAGTCCTAAGTTTAGCTGCTACCGGCAACAACTGCGAGAGGCTGGCCAAGCACAGCTGCTGCATGGCTGACAACCTGACCAGGGATCTACTCCACAGGCTCTTCGCCGACGGATACCGAGCTGACGTCTGCGTCTACACCAACGACAGCATCATTCTGGCCCACGCCAGCATTCTTGTACGGCCCCTTCCCCCATCTTCCCTGTCGAGAATCGAAGCACGGTGTTCTTCCGGTTGGTTCGACGTTTCTTTGTGATGAACAGGGCATGGCTTCGCCGGTGATCAAGACCATGCTGAAGCAGTCCAAGAGAAGAGGAGGGCGTCGGAGGGCGATCTCCATCCGCGGTGTTCCTCACAATGCCGTCCGCATCTTTCTTCGCTTCCTCTACACATCATGGTAACAGCTTACACACTGCGACTCGGATTCGCTGGACCCGTTGATATCTTGTGTTTGTTCTGATAGCTACGAGGAGGAAGAGATGAACGAGTTCGTGCTGCATCTGATGGTGCTGTCGCATGCATTCATGATCCCATCGTTGAAGATGGAGTGCGTGCAGCAGCTGGAGAGAGGCCTGCTCACCACGGAGAACGTGGTGGACGCGTTGCAACTCGCGAGGCTCTGCGACGCTCCCCGCCTCTGCCTCCTCTGCCACCGTTTGATAGTGAAGCAGTTCAAGGAGGTGTCTGCTTCCGGGGGGTGGAAGGTGATGAGGCAGAGTGACCCCGTGCTCGAGAAGGAGCTTCTCGAGTCGGTGACCGATGACGATTCAGTAAGCTCCTTGGGCACACTTTATCCTTCTCGTTTTAGCTCTCAAGGTCGATGAACACCCACCTGGTTCTGATTACCAGAGCAAGATCGAGAGAGTGAGGAAGATAGAGGAGAGGAAGATCTACCTGCAGCTGCACGAAGCGATGGAGGCGCTGGTTCACATCTGCAGGGACGGGTGCCGCACCATCGGGCCTCACGACAAGGTTCTGAAGCAGAACGCGGCGCCCTGCAACTTCCCCGCCTGCAAAGGCCTAGAAGCGTTGGTCCGCCACTTCGCCGGCTGCAAGAACCGAGTGCTCGGTGGCTGCACCCACTGCAAGAGGATGTGGCAGCTTCTCGAGCTCCACTCGCGGTTGTGCTCGCAGGTGGACGGGTGCAAGGTCCCACTTTGCAGGTAGTAGGTAACCCACTCATGGTCATCGGTCCATTCCTTTAGAGGACTCCTCCTTCCATGCTTACGGCTTGTGGTTGCAGGCATTTCAAGGAGAGATTGAGGCAGCAGAGCAAGAAGGACGAGGTGAAGTGGAAACTGTTGGTGAGCAAAGTGCTGGAGGCGAAGGACTTCTCGCGGGCACGCGTTCACTCGTCGGTGGTGGTGGTGTGCACGCAGCCCCAGCTCACGTTTCATTGACCTGTCACGGCTCTTCCTTTGGAAGAGCACGATGAACTGTAGATCGATGCAATATAACTTGCAGGAAGGAACGGACGCCTGGTCGAGCTGCCATGGTGAACTCACTGTGTCGTAGTTGTGACCTACTTGTATGACAAACAAGCAACATAGAACGTATAAGAAAGATAAACTAAGTTGTTACATCAGGGCTGTTTGATTTGGGTCATATAAATCATTCATTCCAGTTGCAATTACAAGCTAAATATCCTATGCTACATGGAACTATAGCACCTTTACTGAATACCAAAGAGAAAAGATATATAT
>LVTN01001046.1:13115-32254 GCA_001649415.1 Musa itinerans
ATATATATATATATGATAGATACACAGTAAACACAAAAGTTTACTCCTTTTATCTTCTTAAAATTTTTGAATAATTTATCATGTAAACATAACAAAAATAAAGAATAAAACTCTTAAATTAATCCAAATCTAAACAATTTCTAACATAAAACTCTACAGAAATTTATGTATTAGAGGAAACACTAGGTGCATATAAATTTGAGATGATATTTACATAGAAAAAAGTCCTTAATATTAAAGGATTTTTTTTCATACCTAACAAAAAATACATTATTTTTTCTCCTACATTTGCCTGCACCAAAACCATAACTTGTTAAGAAATGTAAAGTCATTTTACCAACCCTAATATCCCAATTATATTTACAATAAATAAAGAAGGCTAATATCCCAATATATAGCCTATATTATCCTGATGCATAATTTGGCATGAATGAAAAGGATATTTATGACAAAAATTTTCCAATATGAAAATGCTTCAGGAAAAACAAAATTACATGAATAAAAATAGTTATTAATTTGGTGTCAGAGTAATTTAGTCACGGAGAATCATTCAAAGAATCATATGGTCGACTAAAAAAAAAGGAATTACTGAGGATATTTTAATAAGATAAACAATTATATTTCTGTTCATCAATATTATATTTTGTAAGACAACAATATTAAAAGAAGTAAGAACTAGAAATCATTTGCACAGCTCTTCAAATTTCAATGTATCACAAGCCAGCTTTATTTTGAGCAAATTCCAATTCATCATAAGTTCAAGATTATAATATATGATCCCAAGACATAACATCATTTGAAGTTGGGTTTCCCTCTAACCCTAAATTTATTGCTCTCAAAATTATCTGATTAACAGTTACAAATTCCTAGTTTTACATGTTCTGTTTGTGCAATAATATTTGAAATGGTTTTCTCATTTATTAGGATCGTTTCTTTTCTACATGAACGTTTTTCTTGGTCGATCTTGAGTTGAGCTTTTGGGCTCTTCTTTTTCTCGTCTTTTTATTCTCTCTCAACAATCCAAAGTCGAACTCACAAGACTCCAATGAGCACAAAGTTTTGTCAAGGTGACAACACTATCAACACACAGTCCATGCTGAAAGGGTGACCTGAACTGCTCCTACGACAAAGGTGAGCTCGTAAACATGTCTTAAGCCCTTTCCCCACTTAATATTTTGGCTTTTGCAAATCACCAATAACCCTAAAACCATTCTACATTATTATGTGTTCAATTTTTAGTTGTATGTGGGACTATATATGCTATTTACAAGACAAATATACAAAAAAATATTTGGATTTTATTAGAAACATCTCTTCTTTTTGTTCTATTTCTTGACACTCTTATAGGTTGAATGATCCTTTTACTTGTCATTTTTTATGTTGGATTTAATTTATTTTATTGTAGATATTTTTTGTTGTAAATAGAAAAAAAAGGCAAAAATGCTTGAAAACTTCTACAACTCACCAATGTTTATTATCATATTATTTTCCTTCTTTTTTTAAATGAACAAATTTGAGGTTCCAAAATCAAACATCATCCTTAGAATTTTAGGATCCATCTTTTATCTAATACCCATTTTTTGCTACATCACCATTATATTCATTCCAATAAGCAGATGATATTTCAACTTGTCTTATATTGCTAAGCTTATAGCTATTTATTGGTTGGAAAGCAATACTGTTTTTTTCTGATCTGAATCTGAACCCTATTAATTAAGATTCTATATTTTCTATCCAATATAAAGAATTCCCATCGTCTGAATAATTAACAAAAAATCATTTCCTTAAATTAGAAAAAGTAAAACTACATAAATAAAAAGAGGAAAACACAACAGAATTTACAACCTAATAACAAATTGAAGGCTTTTTTATTTGATGCAAGTTTGTTTGTTTGCTTACAATACCTCTCGACCATTACATATGCGGATGTTAGGCACTGCACAAACTCTATAAAGGAGCCATTGCTTTCCTTTCATCTCTCAGGCCTCCTCTTCCTTCTCCTCCTACTGTCCTTCTGCTCTCGACATGGAGCCTCTCACCATACTCGCATGCACCAGCGGAGTGATCGGACAGATCGCCATCTGTGTCCTCCGCTTCAAGCCGGCCTTCAACTTCGCCCGACGACTCGTCGACTGCCTTCAGCACCCGCGTCCCCCACCTTCGCGCGCCGTCACCACCGAGGCCATCATGGACGCCGTCCACGAGCTGCGTGGCTCTCGGAACTAAGCTGTACCAAAGAATGAACAGGCCATGCATGTTCCATGCCACCACAACTCCAAGGAACGAGTCGAAGACGATCATGTTGTGCATGCCTGTTGAGACTCCCATGCACGTCGTTTGCTGCATAATAAGTAGAGTTGCTTTCACCTTTAAAGAAGATTAGATTGGAGAAGGCTAATGAACCAAATGTCTAAGTCGAGAAGTTACTTACTCATGGTCATGAAGAGTTTGTGACCAACAAATGTAACTGAATCAATTGATGGTGCTCTATTTGACGAGACCATGAGAATTAATATTTCCAGCTAATTTGGTCACGAAGAGTTTGAGACCAACAAATGTAAATGTAGCTTCCAATCACTCTCCTCTCTCTATTGGATTTGATCACTTTCTTAGAAAGACAAAAAAACTTTTATACATTTTAAATTTGATCTCCATTGGCTCCTTAATAATGATTTCAAATCATCTGTTAAACAACACACCTGAGCCAACATTCACAGTGGAAAGGATGGCTCCCTCTTCCACAAGGGCCTACATTCTCTACTTAAGATTTGGCTGAACTCCAAGGGCAAAAACTTAGAAAACCAAATCCACCCTAGAGTAGTAGGACTCCCTGATCACCTGATTCTGAGTTCCTTAAGTTGCAAAGTCTATCCAATAAGTTGTTTGCCCTTAATAGACAACGACATATCAAATGGTAGACTAGATCGAAAGCTCAATGGATCAATGAGGGGAATAAAAGCATTAGATATTTTTAGAATACGTGCTCCCTTAGAAGATGAAAAAATTAGATTTGGCTCGTCAAAACCAATGGCTCTCCTGATTGCTTAGGCACTAACTCTATTCTTTCCCTGCAGATTGGTATGCTACCCTTTGCCAACTCCCTAATCTAGAGTTAGAGCTCTGATTACGTCTCCTTTACTAGGTCTTTCTCGTTTGTCGAAATCAAACTAGCTCTTTCCCAGATGGGGGTTGGCAAGATAATATTCTGGCCTCCTTTACTGACTTTTACTCCCGAGCCACCATTTCCTAAAGTTGGGGCCACACTTTGCTAGTCTTTATTCCTAAAACAACTAGTGCTGCTTACATCAAGGATTTTACACCCATTGCACTATGCAATATGATCTACAAAATCCTTACCAAAGTCCTTGCCAACTGTCTTAAATTATATATAAGCAAGTTCATCAGTCCCAAACAATTTACTTTTATCAAAGGTAGAAACATTCATGATAATATCTTTATAACTACGGAGCTTGTTCGTACTATGTGCTTATCCAAGGATAAAACTTTATATATCTTTCTAAAGTTGGATCTAGAAAAAGCTTGTGATTTGATTTCTTGGGAAGCCATCAAAACCTCTTTAAATCTCATAAACTTTCCTCCTAAATTCATTAATAAGATTGCAGCTTGTGTTGCCTCCCCTATCTTTGCTTGTTTGATCAATGGTGAGCACTCAAATTGGTTTAAGAGTAATCATGGGACAAGGGAAGGAGATTTTTTGTCCCCCTACCTATTCATAATTGTTCAGCAAATCCTTTTTCAATTGATGACACCCTGCAATATTAAAGGTATTAAAATCTCTCATCTCATATTCACATATTATCTCCTCTTAGCCTTTAAAGCCAATTCCAAATCCTGCTCCCGAGTGCTTAAAATCTTGAAAATCTTTGAATCCCTTACTTATCTTAAAGTCAACCTTGATAAATCAAACATTTACTTCTCTTCCCATTAAAGCCAAATGACTAAGCACTCTATATGCTCTAACCTAGGTCTCAAGGAGGGCAACTGGCTGCTAAAATATTCTCCTCTAAAGGTCAACTGTAAGATATGTATCAAAGCACCTTTGATTGCTAAGGCATTGGGAAAAATCCAAGGTTGGCACAAGTCCCTCCTATCCCAAGCCATCATAAACTTTGTTATTAATTTACTGCCTACTCAAATCCTCCTCAATTCTTAGATATCTGGTAAACTCATTTCTATATTTTCTAAATTATCTAGAGACTTCTTTTAGAATGATGGTCAAAAGAGCAAAATAAATCTTATCAGTTGGAATACCATGACCTTACCCAAAGCATACCTATCCTTAACTCTCATGACACCCTTTCAGTTAAAATGTTTTTGGCTAAATATGAAAACTTATATCCTTGGTCCTTCCCATCAAGGATAGATTCTGAAAGATCAATGGAAATGGGAACAACATTGATATTTGAGAGGACCCGTCCACCTTTCTCTTCACCCCAATGATGATTTCTAGGCTTGGACTAGCACTCTCTCGAATAGTACACAATAAGCAATACCTATATCTCTTCAGATATTACACTCTTGATAAGGTTGAAAGGTGATTTGGTGTCTTAGGATTGTTCCCAAAATCAAGATATTCCTATAAAAACTTTCCTAGAATCACTTTCTATTTTCAACTACATATATGTTATCATATATTATCGACAAGACTCCTGTTATGTTTACCATTTGCATCTAAACTCTTCTTTATATATCTTGTTGGATTATCACTTTGTATAGTAACTCTGGGCTGCTTTACAGTAGCACCTTTATCTCATACTCCTGTTCCTCCTTTGATGACTCCCCTAGAGACAAGCTCCTTAGCATTATTTACAATTTCTTTTGGTTCTTGTGGAACAATAGTAACGATATCAAGTATCGTAACTACTCTGCCAATATTTTCTCACCCTTGAGAAAGACCTTATTTGCTACCAATGATTTCCTTTAGTTCTCTTAGGATCCTGTGGGCTCTGTTGAGATCTTAGGAGACAACCCATGGGACCTACAGGTGAGTTTTAATTATTCTTGCATTTGATGTCTTATTTATTTATGTTGACCTCCTACAGTTGTAGGATTTTACACTTTGAACATTGATAACTCTCATCTTTGGCTCGGTGGTAACCCTTGAAAGGTAGTGAACCCTCTTACGGCTGAAGCATTGACACTATTGGAAGGGCTCAAAGCTGTTGACCACCTTCAACTAACTCACCTGTGGAAGTTGAGTGAAAACCAAATAGAATTCACACCTAATAGCAAATTGAAGGCTTTCTATTTGGTGCCAACTTGTTGTTTGTGGCCTTAGATAGTAGGCAGTGCAGACATACTGCCAATGAGGCATTACTACCCATTCTACACCTATTGCCTTCCTTACATCTCTCAGGCCTCTTCCTTTTCCTCCTACTACTACATTCTCCTTCCTCATCTCGACATGAAGCCTCTCACCATACTCACATGCACTGGCGGAGTGATTGGGCATTTTGTTATCATCGTCCTTTATTTTAAGCCCGTCTTTGACTTCGCCTCATGGTCGGTCGATTACCTTCAGAACTCGCACACCCTTCATCTTTGCAGGCCATCACCGCCGAAGCCATCATGGACGCTGTCCACCAGCCTTTGGCTCTCAAGAGTGAGTTTTTGGAAGGATCAGTGGCCAAGTGATGATCCATGCCACATTAGCTCGAAGAAATGGATCAAAGCATGTAGGTTTGGATGTTTTGGAGGAAGACGATGACGATGTGTGTTATTTGCTACGGAAGTTATGATTCTATGCTTCTTTTCTTTGTACGTGATTTGAGCCAATTGAACACATGTTGATGTATGACTGCGTGTTTTAAACTTGAGAATAGAAGGTTGTTCTTCTGTTGAGAAACATAAGAGTATCAAGTCGATATCGATAGAAGCTTTATTGAAATATCATGATTGTCTAATTTACATCCAAGAATCGAAACCGAACCTGTTCTATGCGTTTTTTGTTTTCATTTGCTCCTTAAATTAATCATTTGGAGAGTATCAAGTCGATATCGATAGAAGTTTTTATTGAAATATCATGATTGTCTAATTTATATCAAAGAATCGAAACCGAACCGGTTCTATGCGTTTTTGGTTTTCATTTGCTCCTTAAATTAATCATTTGGAAGGCCAGATTCATTTGCTATGGATATTTGATTGTTTAGGTCTTTTATTTTTCTAGCAAGTTCAAAATTGAATTGGAATTGAACCACTATATTTCAGTATGATTCGGTTTGAAACCACCAAACTATAGACCCGATTTGGTTTTGATTCAAACTGAATCATAATCAAGTCTATCTGATGGATCGATACATAAAATTATGATTTAAGCATCTCGCATGTTTCTATTCAGGTATCTAAGTTAATTAGGTTCGAATTCACATGTGAACTGACATATATGTCATTTTATGCAATAAAAATATTTTATATTTTTTTTAAAAAACATTCCCTCTCGTATAACTTTGATGAGATGAAACTATTCTATAAGATGAAACTAAACCTAAATATTGTTCGGGTCTATCAGATAAATTGATATAAAACTAAATCCAAATACTATTTGGGTCTCTCTGATGGATCAATATGTAAAACCATGATTCTAACATCCCTCTCGTAATTTAGATGGGATGAAACTATATTCGAATATATTATGTAAGCCATTTAAGAAGGTTAAAGGAAAAAAAACCTAGCCATATGATGTTGATCAAATTGGACCTTGTACTTGTATTAATTAAACATAAAATGAAATAATCTGATTTATTCCTCAACAATCTCAGAATTTTATTACTATTATACTATATTTTAACACAAATAATTATTTTTAATATGCAGGCAAAACTAAAATGATAATTTTCTTAGAAAATATTCACATTTTGGGTATTTTTCAATCAATACCCCTATTTTATTTTTTAAAAATAGTATCTTAAATTTAAAAAAATACTCAAATTACCCCTCAAAGTTTTTCCATTATTATTTTTCTATCAATACCCCTATTTTATTTTTTATAAATAGTATCTTAAATTTAAAAAATACTCAAATTACCCCTCAAAGTATTTTCACTTGTTATAGTGTTTTGACTATCATAGTAAAAATATTATAAGACCTTACTCGAAAGCATAGTAAAAAAATTAAATAGACTCTAAATCCAAATTGAATCAATCATAAATATAAAAAATATAGTATTGTAATAGTTTATGAGTAATGATTACTAAATGGACATAATATCATGTCATGTGTACTATTTTTTAATAATATTTATAGTATTTTAATATCTTAATAAAATACTATAAATACTATTGAAAAATACTATAAACGAGAAAACACTATAACAGTTGAAAACTAATAAAAAAGATTATAAAAATATAGCGAGAAATTTTTTGAAGGATATTTTAGATATTTTTAAAATTAAAATTATTGCTTGAAAAAATATAAAAGGGATTTTTTTTGAAAAAAATATTTAAAATATGAATATTTTTTGGAAAAGTAGTCACTTGTTATAAAAATAGATAAATAAAATAAATAAGTTATAACGAGCCCCGACCTCGTCAGTTCCCTCCGTGTCTTCTGTGCCCTAAATCCTGCTCACCAAGGTCCGCTCACAGCCCAATTGTCTTCCGCCGCCACCCTCAACGGCGGCGTTCACCACCATCCTGTTCCTCCTCTGTTAGAAGTCGCTAAAAGCTCAGTATGCCACCGAAAGAAATCCTGCATGATTAGTTTTGAACTGCAAACAAATCAACTCATTGCATCGGATAGGACTCTCCTAAACATCGTTCTTTCTTGCGCCTCCCTTGTTCACTTCGCAGTTTGAAAGGTGTGATCGGGACTTAAAGGTTTCGTTTCTTCTTCATTTGATCGATCGGAGCAGTGAGCAAAGATGAGGAAGTTGAAGTTCCACGAGAAAAAGCTCCTCAAGAAGGTCAATTTCATCGAGTACAAACGCGAGGGCGGCCACCGAGAAGCCCTCGTCACGCGCCGTTACCACCTCACCGAGAGAGATGACTACAAGAAGTATATTGTTCTCTTTCCTCTCCCTTAATTTTTGGCAGCAAAGTTGCTCTTTTGGTTGATATTTATAGGAATTTTCTTTTTTCGATTGTTAGGTATTCGAGTATATGCAGGATGGTGCAGAAGCTAGTGCACGTCTTGAAGCAAATGGATCCCAGAGACCCTTTCCGTATCGAGATGACAGATGCCCTGCTGGAAAAGCTGTACGTCCATTAGATGACCGAGCCTTTTCTTTGTTTAAGATGCTATGATTAATTTCTCTTCCTCGTAGAAGTTCTATGAATTGGTAATTTTGGAAAGTGGGTTCTTCATGATTTGCTTCAATGCTCATTGTGAGTTTTTTTCTTTGCTAGAATTGACTGTATGTGTAAGTGATCAACTTGTTATTGCATGTCTCTTTGGTCCTCTCAGAAGGCTGTCCTCTCATAAAGCCTTCTGCAGTTGGAGACTAAAAGCTTCCTTAGGACTGTGATTATAGGTATCCAAACATGAATGCTTTTGATTGGTATTCTGTATGATGCACTTTACATATCAGCAGGGTTCTACTTATATATTGTGCTTGCTTTTTCCTATGAATAAAATAAATAGATGCTTCCTACTCCCAGTTGTGTCAATTGCTTGTTAAAATTACTTCTTAGAAATTCTTCTTAGAAGAATTGTTGAGCTGATTGTTGCAGACTGAATGTCATATCGATTCTACTCAAGAGGAGAAAGCCATTACCTTGTTAGTGCCTCATCTTTTTGTTTTTGGAGAATCAGTTTCTCCATTAAATGAGACTGGATAATGTTCATATGCTGATCAAGTGATGATAACTCGCGCACAAACTTTTTTCTGACAAATGTTTTAGAATGTTTTTTTTTTCCTCTATGGAATCTAGAACTCCTTCTTCCTATCCCTTCTTTTTTCTTTTTGCTTTCTCTGCTGATCTTGTCATTTTGCTGCAAGATCCAATCTGGTTGATATCGATCAGCTCTCAGTATAATTCTAGTGGTTTCACTGGTGAATTTGAGGAGGCTGAGATAGAATTCTATCATAGTCAATGCCATGAACCATGTAAGTTGGTGCTGTTAATCCACATACAATTGGCTTCTGAAATGGATGAGTATAAGTCTAGGTGACAGATTTTGCCTGCATCATTGAAGACAGCCAAGAAAGGGATCGGGGCAATCTTTGATGGGGCTTATCAGATGTTCAAGTTAACAACTGAATGAAGTATAGAGTGAGAAGGAATCTGTGGTAGCACATTCTAAATCCCATACTGGTGGTAGAGAGGCCCTCTTTATATGAGGTTTTTTGACCTGTTATATTCAAGGAATCTGAGGTCAAATGTGATCTTATCAAGGTTCCTGAACTGACTGTCATGTCTGGATTTGTTGTTGAATCCACGTGTCAGCTTTAATTTACTCTCTTGTCAACCTAATATTGTCCACTTATTGCATAACCTAACATTCATATTTGGTTAATGCTTGTAATTCTGGTATATACTTATGCTCTGATCAAGAGCCCAAAATTTTTGAGGTTTTAGACAGACGAGCTAGCTTTGCTTGAATATGTTTTTAATGTGATGCCATTAGCTCGGGGGAAATCAGACTGGACATTGATTGGATATCACGAAAGCAGATATGTATTGACATGTACCAGTTGACATGAATATCGATGTGGAGTCAGACGCTAAATGTTGAAACCATAATTGTTCAAATAAAAAATGAATGTGAACATGAATTGTACATATGTAGACTTGGATTCAGGATACATCTAGAGTGATGCAGATATGGGTATTCCATGAATTTGATAGGAACAATTCTCATTGGTGTTCCTTGGATAGGAACACCAAAAGGCATATGTTGGGGTAAAAAGAAGAATAAGAAAAAAAAAAAGTAAAATGCTTTTACATAAACTGGTCAAATAGCCAACTTCTGTATCAGTTAAATAGACAGTTTTAAAAGGTATATTTAGAGATTCAGATATCTGGATATGTATAGAGTTTAACTCATTTGTGGATTAATATCTGGAAAGTTTAGAAAGCAAAATTTGGATATTATTATGGTTATGTGACGATACATGTTTGTGACGTTTTCTGATGCTATTGGAATATGGAGGTAAATTTGATGGACATTGTCCAACCCACTCACCCTTAGGGGAACATATTCGGCAACCAGGAACCATCATTTGGTGATGGTAATTATTTGAATAAATAATTAAAGGGAGAAGATTAATCCTGGAGTTTAAATGGTATAGACATCATTTGTCAGGTGACTCGGGTTAGTTTTTTTGTTTAATGAGATCATAATTCAGTTTGATCCGAAAAAAAAAAGAATTTAGTTTGATCTTTTCTACAACCAAGATGTAAAAATTATTGCCAACCTATATTGGCCAACAGAACTTTCCAGGGCCTAGAATCTGTATAGTTGTTTATCTTCTTCAAGGAAAGAGTTGACTAGGGGGCATTCTTGGTTATTAAGAATCATAAAAGACTTTGTATTATAAGATGAAAACTAGGAAGTAACAATTGATGACTATAGTATGTGATGTTTTATTTGGGTTCACTAAAGACAGCAATTCAAGGCAATATGTCGGGCATGTTTCATCTTAGTAATCAAATGCCATCCTATTTACAACTAATATATCGTCTTTCATAGTTTACTTTGGCTACAATTTATGCTTTCTTTAGGATTGTGTTTATCATACTTCAGTGCTTTTGTGGAATTGGTCTAACAAATTCGATTATTTACGTTTTGATTAATCTAAATTGTTTCCTGTGCTGCAGTTATAATATGGGCGTAATATCAACAAAAAAGAGCTTGGCCAAGTGTGACAAACTCTCAGTTAGTTCCTTCTGTAGGTACACATCACGTTTTTACTTGAAATCAGTATGGAAGCTTTCTATTCTACAAATTGGACTTGTTTGAGTTTACAAACACACACACACAATAACATTTACAAATTGGGCACACCTGAGTTCCCATCTCATACCCAATCAATCTGGGAATGTGGATGTAGATGAGTTAGCTTGGCTTATCAATACCTTTGAATGAGATAACCTCATAATAACTATGCTATAGCTGTTTCTCATTGGTGGATGTTTAGGTTTCATCAATTGTAGCTCACATGTTCTCAACAAGTGAGCCAATTTCTCATGTTATTTCAGTGGAGAAGAACCACATTTGCGCAGCTAAGGCAGTTGTGTTGTTGCAGACGCAGGCTGGCTACTGTTTTGGTGTACCTAAAGTTTGCTGAGCATCTAAGGGAGGCTGTAACATACATCGAACAAGGCCACGTCCGGGTAGGGCCAGATGTGGTGACAGATCCGGCATTTCTCGTGACAAGGAACATGGAGGACTTTGTGACCTGGGTGGATTCTTCCAAGATCAAGAGGAAGGTGATGGAGTACAATGAGAGATTGGATGACTACGATGTGCTGAATGCGTAAGTTATCTATCTCGTATCCATGGGGTAATCGTCATCTTTAGTACCTGCAATGCGCTGATAAGTTGAGGATTAATGCTACTGAGTTCCTTCAAACCTCTTTTCGTCTTTTCGCTTGCTGAGTTCTAAGTTGACAGTCCACTACAAAATGAACCATTTTCCAGAGTACAAAAGAGATGCCAACTCAGGTGGCCAAGCCTCCCTCTAAGAGGAAGAAGTCTTTAGCATACTCAAAACTGTAGGGGTTGAGCACATTTCATCCCTCCCTGTATTGTCAAACGGTTCAGTTGATCAATGGTTCCCATTCTCCATGATCAATAACGAACATGATCAGCACATATTCCAAGCTCGGAATGACACTAGACAGACGATTATATTACTATTTCCAGCAAAAAAATAGATCACGTGGACCCGAACCACCGTAGTCTTACAAGCAATTACGTGCACTCCATTGGACCAATCCTGCTTTCACCACAAGAATTCTTAATTATTCTCTCAATTCTATCTATAAATCTCTTAGGCATGCAAGAGACGCACACAGTTTATCGCGTAGCATGCAAAACAAACTGATGAGGGTAGTTCTCCCGGCCTGGTCGAGATAGAATATCTAATCCAATTATCCAGTTTCAGCTGAGTTTGTTGAACAATGCTATCCAACATAGAAACCGGAACCCTTGAAAGGGCAATCAGAGTATCCCAAACATATTTCAAATATTGTAAGTTCTAGGTATTTGATTGGGATGTGAATTGTTTTATTCCATGCTCATCTTTTACTAGTGTCGGAAAATACTGAACCCACTTGATTCACATTATATCAAACTCTACAAAATTATATCGATGTGTCTGATAAAGTCCATATGATGCTTATGCTTAAGTTAGTCTAAGGTATTGACTAATTATCAAGTTAGAGCCAAATGTATTAGGACTCGAAAGTATCAGATAGAGTTGGGAAACACACTTAAGGCACTTTTTATAGTAAGATTTCAGGATCATTATTCTCGAAATCGTGCATTAATATTAGAATAGTTACATGTTGAAATTATGTATTAATATCAAAATGGTTACACGTCTTTTCTAATCATGAGTGACGTGTCACATTGAATTTGGAGAATGTACAATAATCGTGGAGACAATTGTAAGGCCTAAGGAATGATATTATGTTAACCATATGATATCATAGTATTAGAAATATGGTGTCGAACTATTGGTCACATAGTATCGAGGAGTCGATCACATGACATTAGAGTGTCGATCACATGACACTAGAGTGGACCTCAATCTTTTGTAGTTTCAACATCGTTAATTCTCTCTTGCATGCTACTATAAATATCTTTAAGTTTTCCTAAACAATTCTAATTATATCTCTAGAGGATGCCTGAATGATAGAATTGCCATTAACATTGTAGGATATCTCCTCTAATTCGAGAGACCTTCAGTAAAATATTAAGGGCATTTCTCTTTCGAGGAAAAGCAAAAACAGAAGAGACCTTTTGTCATGTCAATAGTCATGGGAGGAGATTCAAATAACATTAACAACAAATTAGATGACCTCTAAGGTAAGGGAGAAGGTTTTGTAAGAAAGTGACAAACAAGGAAGAAAGTCCACCGCTCTCTCTACTCTCATAGCTTTTCCTCTTCAAAACAAAATAAACTAATCTGAAAATTTACGGATTCTATCAAACATAGTAGGGTTGAAAAAGGTATCTCCTTCCATAGCAAACCATTTAACAGAGATGACATGACACCACGAGATTTGGTTTGTCTTCTAAGTGCTAATCAATCGGAAGGGTAAGTATGCCTTAAGAATTTATTTATCTAAAAAAAGATGGCATTGGGAAAAAAAAATGCTAGTCATGCATTAAAAATGTAAATCAATGAATTTATGTATTTAATATATTTATAATAGTTTATCTTATTGTGTTAAGAATGTTGAGATAAACGTTTAAAGTTACTACCAAATGAGAATTAACGTTTAAAGTTAAGAAAAAAATATTTTTATCCATAGCAATCAATCAAGTGTCATTTCTATGAAAGATAAAATGAGAGAGAAAGATAAAATGAGAATTTGTAGTTACCTCATAATGATAAGAATTTGTAATTACCTTATAATGATAATGATAAGAATTTATAGTTACCTCATAATGATAAGAGAAGAATTTATAGTTACCTCATAATGATAATGATAAGTTGAGAGTATCGGATAGAGTTGGGAAACACACTTGAGACACTTTTTATAGTAAGATTTTAGGATCATTACTCTCAAAGTCGTGCATTAAAATTAGAATAGTTACACGTTAAAATTATGTGTTAATATCAAAATGGTTACGCGTCTTTTCTAATCATGAGTGGCGTGTCACATCGAATTTGAAGAACACATAATGATTATAGAGACAATTATAATGCCTAAGGAATGATACTATGTTGACCATATGATGTCATAGTATTCGAAATATGGTGTCGGACTATCGGCCACATAGTGTCGTGGAGTTGATCACATGACATTAGGGTATCGATCACATTACACAAGAGTGGACCTCAGCCTCTCTAGTTTCAACATAGTTAATTCTCTCTTGCATGCTACTATAAATATCTTTAAGTTTTTCTAAATAATTCTAATTATATCTCTAGAGGATGCTTGAATGATAGAATTGTTATTAGCATTGTAGGACATCTCCTCTAATATTCGAGAGACCTTCGAGTAAAATATTAAGTTCATTTTTCTTTCGAGGAAAAGCAAAATTAACAATATTAACAACAAGGAAGAGACCTTTTGTCATGTCGATAGCCATGGGAGGAGATTCAAACAATATTAACAACAAATTAGATGACCTCTAAGGTAAGGGAGAGGGTTTTCTAAGTGACCAACAAGGAAGAAAGTCCAAAGCTCTCTTTACTCATAGCTTTTCCTCTTCAAAACAAAACAAACTAATATGAAAATTTACAAATTCTATCAAACATAGTAGTTAGAAAAAGGCACCTCATTCCATAGCAAACCATTTAACAGAGATGACATGACAACACAAGATTCTGTCCATCAATCGGCCTTAGGTTTCTCTTCTAAGTGTCGATGAATCGGAAGGGTAAGTATGCCTTAGGAATTTATTTATCTAAAAAATATGGCATTGGGGAAAAAAAATGCTAGTCATGCATTAAAAATGTAAATAAATAAATTTATGTATTTAATATTTTTATAATAGTTTGTCCGATTGTGTTAAGAATGTTGAGATAAAAGTTTAAAGTTACTAGGAAAGTTAAGAAAAAAATATTTTTATTCATAACAATCAATCAAATATCATTTCGATGAAAGATAAAATGAGAGAGAAAGATAAAATGAGAATTTGGAGTTACCTCATAATGATAAGAGAAGAATTTGTAGTTACCTCATAACGATAAAAATTTGTAGTTACATCATAATGATAATGATAAGAATTTGTAGTTACCTCATACTAATAAGAGCAGAATTTATAGTTACCTCATAATGATAATGATAAGTTGAGAGTATCGGATAGTCTTGGGTAACACACTCGAGACACCTTTTATAGTAAAATTTTAGGATCATTACTCTCGAAGTTATGCATTAATATTAGAATAGTTACACGTTAAAATTATGTGTTAATATCAAAATGGTTATGCGTCTTTTCTAATCATGAGTGGCACGCTACATCGAATTTGGAGAATGTACAATGATCGTGGAGATAATTGTAATGCCTAAGGAATGATACTATGTTGACCATATGATGCCATAGTATTCAAAAATATGGTGTCAGACTATCGGCCACATAGTATCAAGGAGTCGATCACATGACATTAGTGTATCGATCACATGACATAAGAGTGGACCTCAACCTCTCTAGTTTCAACATGGTTAATTCTCTCTTGTATGCTACTATAAATATCTTTAAATTTTCCTAAATAATTCTAATTATATCTCTAGAGGATGCTTGAATGACAGAATTGTCATTAACATTATAGGATATCTCCTCTAATATTTCAGGGACCTTCGGGTAAAATATTAAGTTCATTTCTCTTTCGAGGAAAAACAAAAATAGAAGAGATCTTTTGTCATGTCGATAGCCATGCGAGGAGATTCAAACAACAATAACAACAAATTAGATGACCTCTAAGGTAAGGGAGAGGGTTTTCTAAGGAAGTGATCAACAAGGAAGAAAGTCCATAGTTCTCTCTACTCTCATAGCTTTTTCTCTTCAAAACAAAACAAAGTAATCTGAAAATTTACAAATTCTATCAAACATAGTAGTTGAAAAAGATACCTCCTTCCATAGCAAACCATTTGACAGAGATGACATAACACCACGAGATTCTATTCATCGATCGACCTCTGGTTTGTCTACTAAGTGCCGATCAATCGGAAGGGTAAGTATGCCATAGAAATTTATTTATCTCAAAAAGATGGCGTTGGAAAAAAAAATACTAGTCATGCATTAAGAATGTGAATAAATGAATTTATGTATTTAATATATTTATAATAGTTTGTTTGACTGTGTTAAGAATGTTGAGATAAATGTTTAAAGTAAATAGGAAAGTTAATAAAAAAATATTTTTTATTCATAACAATCAATCAAGTATCATTTCGATGAAAGATAAAATGTGAGAGAAAGATAAAATGAGAATTTGTAGTTATCTCATAATGATAAGAGAAGAATTTATAGTTACCTCGTAATGATAAAAATTTGTTGTTACCTCATAATGATAATGATAAAATTTGTAGTTACCTTATAAATGATAAGAGAAGAATTTATAGTTATCTCATAACGATAATGATAAGTTGAGAGTATCGGATAGAGTTGGGACTTGAGAGTATTAGATAGAGTTGGGAAAAACACTTGAGACACCTTTTATAGTAAAATTTCAGGATTAATATTAGAATTGTCAATATTAGAATAGTTACACGTTGAAATTATGTGTTTATATCAAAATGGTTACCTCATAATGATACTCTAAGTCCTAATGATAAGAGAAGAATTTATAGTTACCTCATAATGATACTATCATTACCTCTTAATGATACTCTCAAGTCCTACAAAGTCCTAATGATACTATCATTACCTCATAATGATACTCTCAAGTCCTAACGATGAGAGAAGAATTTGTAGTTACCTCATAATGATAAGAGAAGAATTTGTACTTACCTCATAATGATAATGATAAGAATTTGTAGTTACCTCACACTAATAAGAGAAGAATTTGTAGTTATCTTATAATGATAAAATAAGAATTTGTAGTTATCTAATAATGATAAAATGATTAATGTTAGTGATAAAAGAAGAGAGAGATAAACTTAAAAAGATCGATAAATAAAAGTTTAAATATTCTAAACTAATCAAACATATAGCTTTTTACTTATCTCTATAGTGACAAAAGATCCATATAGTTATCTCAAATAGTTGGGACTCACAACTTTATTATTATTGTAATTTGATTGTGATTGTATCAAACTCACTTGTTAAGGTTGATGGTTTAAAACTTTTTTTGATAAATTTAATGTTATTAAATGGTGTAGTTAATAAAAATTTTATTAGATTAAGAATAAAAATATGCCTTTATCACTTACATACCCTTTATAAAAAAATATACTTATTTATATTCATAGGAGATATAAATAGTAAATATTTTAATTGAGCTTAAAGAAATATAATTGTTGTGAGTACATGCAAACACTAATTAGTCGCTATTCTTATCTACTTTCATAAAGACTACTCATTTACGTTCTCTCACACGTTTGTTTTTTTTTTTAAAAAAAAGGGAAATGAGATATAATATAGGCAATTTAAGAAGAAATAATTTATAGTGGTCATCATGATGGACCTTAATCTTAATCTTGGTTCGTGTTCCAAGTTAATGAATGAAGCATCCAAAATAATTTAGGCAATTTAAGGAGAAAAGCCCATCATAATCTTTTTATTTACTGGTATCGCACGTAATTGTTTTTATATGGAACAATTTATTTTTATAAATGGATAAATAAACCCTTAATTATTATAGTTAATGGCATCGCTTGATTATTGCTGAATGAACCTAATAAAGTTTTTTTATTAAACTGAATCGATTTAGTCTGAATAAATAAATAAATCAATTCGAGTCAAAATTTTTAAATCTGACTTTCATCATTGTTGGAAGAGATAAAGAGATTAAGAAAGAGATGAGACAAAAGAGAAGAAGATAAATAAAGACGAGGGAAAAGAAGCCAAGGAAACATCAAAGAAAAGAGGAAGAGGAGGTGGAGAAGAACGAGAATGTGACACCAGACGAGAGTTTAGGGAATTCTGAACCGATTCGTTTACTAATCCATTCAAAGTATGTATTAGGACAAAACTGATATTTACAAAAAGGACTTCGGTGAATTACCCAAATACTCGAAACCTGCCACAATATTTGGGATTATCTTTTTAATTATGGTGGATTCAACGCTGGACTGACCACCGGACCGCGGTCTTGCATGCGCTCGGTCGTACTTCTTCATCGAAAGGTCAGCGTACGATGCCCACATTGTTTACCTGCTTTCAATTGGAGGAGCAAGGAGGCCCACAAGAGAATTCATGAGGTCGTACGTGCGGGTAATGTGTGTGCCGCCTCTTCACCGTGTCATCTCCTATGACGTGTCACCAGTTAGAGTGCCTCGTCCTCGTCGTGCGAAGCTTCGATAACGAAAACCAGTTTAGAATGGGGTACTCGTCCACGTGTATGGTGGGACCCTCTGTCTGTCCAATCACAACGTAGGAATTGTTTACTGCGCCTTGCCTGAAGTTTCCATAACTGACTCCAAACTCTCGGAGTATATACTGCTCGAGACATCTCCGCCAACTTTCGTCTCCTCTTGGTCGCATGGAGTTATCCACAGATCTGATGGACGTAGATGCTGCAGATTCCATGGTCAGCCGGGACGAGACGCCGTCGCCGCCACCTTTGCCGCCGCCTTTGTACTAGGTGGCCTGGTACACGAAGCGAAAGCGATCGAAACGCCGTCGCTCCGGGGCCTCCGCCTCTACCACTCCCGCTCCCTCTATCGCTGTCTTCCCCTTTCCCGTAGCCCCCGACAAGGATTCTGACGTTCACAGCCGCTTCACCAAGGATGAGATCGACTCCACCATTGCCCTCATAATGCTTTCTAGCAGCAGCGCGGATGGCGGAGGAGCCTCCGAACATGAAAATCTGCTGCCGCCGTCGGAGCAGCCTCTTCAGTCCGACGAGCCTGCACACGAGCGGCAGACGCCGCCTTTGGAGGATCAGCAGACGCGGACGCAGAAGTCGCCTATGAAGTTCAAGGTCTACAGGTGCTCTCGGTGCGGCAAGGTATTCTGGTCCTCCCATGACGTCGAGGGACACAAGACCAGCCACCGGAGGGGCGCGGCACTGACACCAGTATCGGCCAGTGAGGATGCAGCGATCCCGTCGTGGCCACAGGAAATTAAAAGAACTCGATATTATTTTCCTTTGTCAGAATGGAAAGCACTCAAACGGATTGACGAACAAGATTAGCTTGATCATAATCTGGTCTTTACAAACTCCTAAAATGACAAAATAAGGGATTGTCAGATTTTCTTATATATCTATCAAACACTTTTATACTGTCCATCATTTACCATCAATTTAATATCTCGGTAGTTTGTGTTTTGTTATGAAATTGAAGCCCAGGCTTGCTTAGTTATGTGATAAATGGATTATATATATATATATATATATA